>WBMZ01012771.1:0-101159 GCA_013400975.1 Atrichornis clamosus
AAAAAAAAAGATCAAATAGAAGAAAATAGAAAAAGATGAATTGCGTAGTTCTGGGAAAGCATAACTTTCCAAACAAAGTTTAGTCTTGTGTTTATAAAGTAATTTACCTAAAACATTAACTCAAGGTAAATTGTTAAAAGAAAGACCAAGTGTGTGCTTGAAAGAGTTCTAGCATAAATTAGGAGAGCAAAATTTCTACACAGGAATATAGAGTTTAATTCCTTCAGTGTATGACTTGTAATAAATTCTGCAATATAAACCTTGAATAGTGTAGTCATTACATTTTTTTTTCATTCTATTCTTACTACAAAATGGCATTTGACAATCTTCAAAATATGACTTTCTTTTGAAAATAATGTGAGTTTCTGATGCCACATGTGTTCTGATGGTCACCTTATAAATGATAGACACTATAACACAATAGGGAAGCTACCCAGCAGCTGTCTATAACTACAATGATGATTTATTCAAGAAATGATAAAAATTAACAGTTTGGAACCTGTTGTTTTTTTCACTTGTATGTTACTCAATTTTCTGTTTATTTAAACAAACGATTTAATTTGAGAGGCTTTACTTTATCTCAGAATTGAGAAACAAAATTAAGAGGCAGCAAAGTTAAAAAACTTGATGTGTTTAACCAAGTATTAAAAAACTTAAGGTAATTTATGGCATCTGTCAAGTAAATGGCTTGACTCTTTCAATTCTCACCATTTGCCTATGTTATTAATTTTGAAGTAAGTTTCTCTTACTGTGTACAACAGAATACTATAACATGGTGGGCATCACATAGTTTGCATGCAGAAATTAGTTTAAAAAAAAAGATTAAAAAAAAGGCATAGAATAGAAGGAAGAATTAAATATGAGATAAAATCACCTGGGATCCTCAATCTATACACATTCTGATAAACACAGTAGATTAAAACTTATATGAAGATTGGCTGTGAAGGCCATCTCCTTTAATAGGTGTCTTGATTATAATTTTCTCTTTTAAGGAAGAACAGAGAACAACAGGAATAAAGTAGTTATAAGCATAATGCATGACAAAAGTTGGCTAGAAATAAATGGCATTAGTATATGAAGAGAAAGGACAAGTAGAGTCAAAAATCAAGTTTGTAAAAAACCTAAAATCCCCAAAACATTCTGTAGGTAATCTAGGTTGTATTGGCCCTGCCTGAGCAGAAGAGAGTGCTTTAAATGACTCTGTGACTCTGTCCAACTCTGTATTTCTTACTTAAGAGCAACTGGCCTGATTTCATCTGGGACAGAGGAAGTTTTCTTCTTGGTAGCTGATATAGTGCTGTGTTTTGGATTTAGTATGAGAATAATGTTGATAACACAATGATTGAGTTGCTCCTAAGCAGCGTTTACCCTAAGTCGAGGATGTTTCAGTGTCTCATGCTCTGCCAGTCTGGAGCTGCACGAGAAGCTGGGAGGTAGCATAGTTGTGACAGCTGAACCAAACAGGCCAAAGGGATATTCCACACCATGGAAATTCATGCCCAGTATATCAGCTGGGGGTAGTTGTCTGGGAAGGGCCAATCACTGCTTGGGGATGGGGCAGGCATCTGTCAATGGATGGTGAGCAATTGCACTGGATATCACTAATTTCTCTTGGGTTTTGTTCTTTACTCTCTCTTTTTTCTATTAATATTAATATTTATTATTAGTTGTAGTATTACATGTTATTTTCTTTCAATTATTAAGCTGTTCTCATCTCAACCCACAGGTTTTACCTTTTTTCCCAATTCTCCTCCCCGTCCCACTTGGGCTGTGGAGGGCAGTGAGAGGGCAGTTGTGTGGTACTTAGTTGCTGACAACAGGAACATAAAATTGAGAGATTAAAACTGTAATGGTGATTGAAAATATGAGTATTTCCATTGACATATTTGGTAGACTGACAGCATTATTATGGTTGGTTGAGATATGAGTTTAAAGAAGGTGTTAAAAGAGACTTAATAATCCATTTTATATTTTATTTTAAATAAACTTGCCAATGAGTTCAACTAACTAAGAAGTATTTCAATAGAAACAGAATATATGTATATATATTCTGAAAGGTTACCAGGTATTTTGAACAGAAACTGAAAAGCTATTGTAACTCCTTTATTACAAAGACAGATGAGGGTTATACAAGTGAAAGCTAAAATAATCTCTATATAAACATTACTTTTCAAATCAGTCTGAATTCAGAAATGTACAGACTCTTTGCCTAAATGCTATAATTGATATTTTTTTGAAATAATTATGAGTTTATCATAAAAAAGTAGAAGAAGGAGAAAAAACCCAGAAATTTATTGTCTGGCTGTTGACTACTCCCTTTATATTTTGTTGAGAACAAACTTGTGTGTATATGATCTCCAGACAGAACTGTTTGCTTTCTTTGGACCTGCAATGCAGTGCTTTGGTACAGTAGTCTCTTTGGTGTCAGAAATGTGTCTTTGAAAATCCTGCCTCCACAGCATGTGCTTTTCCAGGCAGTTTATCATTTCCCACAGTTAATCAATCTTCTAGAAATGATGCAGCTATGAACACTCCCCAGGAACTTTAAAGGTATGATTCTCACATGTTGAACTTGTTTGCCATTGTTCCTCCTGCCCACTGTGCCTGCTGTGCTGAAGTTATTTCAATCTTGTCCCTGGGAGTCAACAGACGATCAGAAACAACCGAGAAAACTGAACAGCTCAAAAAATTTTGTTATTTCTTGAAGTTCCAGGAATGCTTGGTAGTAGTCTGAAACAGTATCATTAGAAAAAAATGCTTGCTCTTGATTTACTGCAACTTCAATAATTGAACTTAATTCCTCATTTCCAGGCAACACTCTAACTTATTTTTTTTAACTTATAAAAAACTGAGTCTTGGTGTTTTACATAAAATAACCTCCTTATTATATTTGGGTTTATCAGTTATCTTGGAGGCATGTCTGTAGAATCACAGAAATTAAGGGACTAATTTGTTTGTCTCAATAGCCAGATGGCTGTAAATCCAATCAAGGACTGTCATAACAAACAAGAATTGTTAGTAATTGCTGAGGACTGTTGGTATTAATACATGTGAGAAAAAAGAGTTTTGATTGGAGAAGGGGGCCATGGGGATATAGGGCAGCACTTTTCTGAGACAAACATCCTTGTTCTAGTCCACAGAAACACAACAGAAAAAAACGACAGCAAAAGTGCAGGAATGGGTCCAAGACTACCCAAGACCCCTGCAAGCTTCTGACCCATTTCCAGAAAAGTCTGGAAGAACGGCTTCGCACAATAACTACTCTGCACAGAAAGCGAGGAACATACCTTCAGGGTGTAGAGACCTACTGATCTCCAAGGCCAGATGGGGCCCCCCAGGGCCCTGAACATTCCATCAGCTGGATCAATGCTGGAACCAGGACTGGTGATCTCTTCTTCCTCTCTCTTTCTTTCCTCCTTTCTTTCTTTCCTTCTCCCTCTCTCCCCCCCTCTTCCCTCCCTCCCTCTCTCCCCTCCTCCTGCTCTCCCCCCCGCTTCATTCATCTTTTCCTTTCTGTCTTCACTTTTACCCTATGACTTTATCCAAAACCCACTGCTGTGTGCTTAAATATTAGGCCAGGGACTAACATACAAATTTCCATGCAAAGTGTGTAATTTACTAATAAAACTTTGTGGTTGTGGATCCTCTGACTTCTGTCATTCCTTTTGACCATGAAGATTTACAAATCTGAAGAACTTTCTTCCCCTTAAAGGTGGGATGTCACAATGTCCTCCCACATGTTAATTTTTAGTTTAAAATATGCCCTCCTATCTGTTTTTTATGGCCATTAATGTATAAAAACCTTTGCTTAGTTCTGTTTCCTTTGTTCTTCAAGGAAATAGGAACTTATAATGAACAATTAACTACTGTACACAAAAGTATCTCCTTTTAAGAAATTACTCTTTCTCTCTTACTCGACCACTAGGCTTTACCTCATCCAGAACTGAATTCCAAAATGAACCTCTTAGGTCTGCCATGAGAGTAAAAATGTTTCACAGCCTGTTCAAGTCAAGCAGTAGGGTCTTGGTTTGAATTAAAACAACTCATTGTCAAGAAGTAAGTAAAACTTTCTTCATCAATTAACTGGCATATCAAAAATGAGAAATATAATTCAAAAGTACTTTGCTTTTGAATGCAGTCAGCCCAAATGGTCTTCAATATGAGCTTCAAAAATTAACTTTGAAGATTAACTGTGAACATTTCTTGGAGTATTTTTCACTCTGGCCTCATACAAAAGATAGACAGGTAAGCGCTCCCCTTTCTGCAGTTAATGTTATAGAAATAAATGTTTCCAAAGGCTTTAAGTTTAACTTTAGATGCTTTTTGCAGAAGTATCCCTACTAATTCCATTATCATTATTTCCATGTCATAACTAAACAAGAAGACTTTTATAATTTTTTTTTTTGTGGTTAGTTTTTGTTTGTTTGTTTGCTGTGTTTTTTGTTTTGTTTTGATTTTTGGTTTTTGGGTTTTTTTGTTGGGTTTTTTTGTTTGCTTTTTTAAATTTTGTGTTATTGGGGTTTTTTTCTGTTGCTGCTTTATTTCAGCTGTTATTTTTCTCTGGACTTCAACACTCTTTTACTAGCTTATTAAAATTAGGATTGTAAGTATGTGATTTCAGTTTCAAGGAAGATAGGGCATACAGTATCAGTAGATGAAATGTTTTTACTGTAATGTACATATTTTATTATTTTAATCTGTAGTAATCATAGCCTCTTTGGGTTTTTTTTTTTTTTTTTTTTTTGGTTTTATGTGTGCTAGCTTCTTTGTGTGGGAGCTTTTTGGTTTTTATTTACTTTGTGTGTTTGATTCTACTGACCCTTATAGAAAAGTTGCCAGATATATTAGTAAATATTATGGAAGAGAATTTGCCAGTTCTGTCAAACCACTTTGTAATCCTGTGACTAATTTGAAATCTCTGAAAACTCCTAGATCATAAATTGTCATTACTTTTTGTAGGCAGTTCTACATAACTAACATGCTAAATAGAAATATATGAAATTACTTACTTTTTCTGTTTAGTTTCTCCTCAAGAACTTCTTTTTCAGATCATTTGCTGTTCTTGTTTGCAAGTATTGGAGTACATACAAAATACTATAAGGTAATGTTTCAATTTAGTTAATATTTAGTGTATTGTTCTTCTCCATATCTCCACTAATGTAAATGGAAACATATCTAGCACTTGTAACTGCAACATTCACAGGGAAAATTCATTCAAATCAATTGAATTGTTGGAGGACAATAAATGTCAATTTGTTGTATTTTTCCATCTGTAAAGCAAGTTAATCTATTATAATTATTATTGCAAACACCTTAGTAATATATATCAGTATTATTTCTCAAATGCTCTAGCCATGTTTCTTTCATTCAGCTGCTAGTTTTGTAATTGCATTTAGAATGTTTACCTGCCACATCCTGTTCTCTTTGGGCCACAGTGGTTATACCTAACAGATTGTTTTCTGTGGAGCTTTATAGGTTGGAAAGAAGATTTAAATATGAAAAGCTAAAACTAATACTCATTTTTACTAGACTTTTAAATTATTATTACTTTGTTTGCCAGGTACATAGGGATTTTACAGAGGAACTCAGAAATAATTGTCATATGTACACTAAATACATCTGCTACATCCATTATCATTCAGGAATGTGATGACTCTGACTGGTTTGAATTCAGATTGTGAAAGTATCTGTATTCACTAAGTTTAAGAAGAGTATCAGCAGGACTTGGACAAGGCAGAGAGGAAAAGGCAATGCTTTGAAAAAGACAAATCATATTACATTCTTCCCAAATAACCAGACAACAGGTGAGTGTGGTGTCACTGACTAACACTTTGTCTGGGTAAAATGTGGCAGTCAACTGG
The DNA here is from genome assembly GCA_013400975.1 of Atrichornis clamosus. Lineage (NCBI taxonomy): Eukaryota > Metazoa > Chordata > Aves > Passeriformes > Menuridae > Atrichornis > Atrichornis clamosus. The sequence goes on from WBMZ01012771.1 coordinate 5,862, forward strand.
GATATTTCATGTGCCTTTTGTAAAGCCCATCTTTTTTAAAAGACAGTGGATTCTTTTGGTTACTGCTATAAAAAGACAATCTTTTATGCCTGTGGCTCTTACCATACTGGAGACTAAAGGAACTAAAAGGAAAAGAACAGCAGACCTAATTGTTCTGGATTGAGGGTCCTATTTGGGTTTGGGGGTTTGTTTTTCTTTTGGGGGGGATTGGTTTTTTTGGTCTTGTTTTCTGCATCTTAAATCTTTCTTCAAAGAGAGATTCAGAAATGATATGTCTGTAAATTGTCCTAGAATATAATCCCTCTACACATACATTTATTTTGATCTGTTTGTTACATAGAACAATCTGCTACTTGCATCTACTACTGAGCTGCTTTGTGATGATCAATGTAGTGTTTCAAGGCTTTTTTTTTTTCTTTTTTTTTTCCTGTGTGAAAAACAAATGTTGATTTACTGGTATAAGGATCAGGCATAGAAGTACTGGAGCAAATCTAGACTTTATTTCCTTGGGGTGAGTTACTTAATCTGATTAAGATGAAAAAGCTCAATAACTCTAACATAAAGCTGAACTAGCACCATATGAATCCAGATGCATTTGCTACAACCAGTTCAGAATCACCCAGTATGTGAAGCATATCTCACTTTTGTAAGAAATAATACATCCCTTTCCCCATTTTTTCCTCTAAGCTGTTAATAAACTGTGTTGAGCTACTTCTGTCAAGACTGGGTAAGACTCAAGTGAGGCAATAATAGAATCCTATTATTTTGGTATAATAACTCTTCTTTCCCTCTAGCAAATCTTATCAGTCTCTCCCAGTCACCAGTGTCAGGTAGTGTTAGCAGCAAGGCAGTCACATTTTCCACATGGTATGCAGACCTCTTCAGCAGGCTTCTACAGCATATATCTGTGTTGCATGAGCTATTCTCCAAATCAATAGCCAGAAGAGAAGAGAGCTTTAAATATTAAGGCAGCTATGTCAGCACACTCCATCTCAGCAGGAAAGCTGAGAGCCTGACAGGTTTGGTTCTCTGTGGTTTCCAGCCATTTTCTCATATATGTACAAATTTTAAAGTGGTGGGGTTTTGGGATTTTGTTTTGTTTAGTGTTGGGTTTTTTTGCAAATTTTTTTTGTTCCACAAGACCTTTATCTATTGTCTCTGTTTCCTGTTGCCTTCTTCCCAGTAATTCTTATATGTAACAGTCTAATATTTCCTCTGGAGAAATTTCTGTGACAAGATAATCACAAAATCATAGAATGGTTTGGGTCGGATGGGATCTTAAAGATCATCTAGTTCCAAACCCCTGCCATGGACAGGGACACCTTCCACTAGACCAGGTTGCTCAGACTCCCATCCATCCTGGCCTTGAACATTAAAGGAGAACCACTAAGTTGATTAGAAGGACGGAGCACTTCTCCTACAAGGAATTGGATTTGTTCAGCCTTGATTTGTTCAGTCTTTGGGGTGATTCAGTACCTGAAGGAAGCCTACAAGAAAACTGAATTGGGGCTTTTTACATGAGTACGTAGTGATAGAACAATGAAAATGGCTTCAAACTGAAAGAAAGTAGATTTAGATTAAATTTTAGGAAGAAATTCTTTACTGTGGGGGTGGTGAGTCACTGGAATAGGTTGCCCAGAGAAGCTGTGGATAATGACAGAATTGGAAAGAAAACACAAAGTTCAAGGCTGAATCCTGAGTATAGTTAATGTAGTCTCATTCTCACATTTTCTTTGGTATTTCCAGATGCAAGATTAGTAGTTTTTACGCATAAACCAAACAGGCATCTCTATTTGAGGCTCTTTCTCTCCTTATGTATGTGAAATCTACAACTTATTGAAAGAGTTGCAACTCTTCTGTTTTTATTCTTTGTTGTTAATATTTTGTAATAATGTTTTCTTTTATGAACTGAATTTTGCAATATTTTCAACCAGTTCTAATTTCCATACTTGTCAATAATCTACTCTAAATCATGATTGCTTGCAACTGAATAAAAATCTCTTCTTTACACTTTTCACTTACGTCCAGTCTTCAGCAGAAGACTGACTGCTCCCAAACAACTTTCGCATGCACATAAGAGTCTAACAGGTTAAAATCAATCAGAAATACAAATGTATTTTTTACTGTCTCTCAATTTTTGCTTTCACAATATTTTTAAAAAACATAGGGTTTCTGCTTTTGGATAAGAGTTTAGGTTTTTTGATTTAATTTTATTTGTAAACAAAATAGATTTTATTTTCTTTCACTTGCATGTAAATGCCCCTTTTCTAGATTTTTATGAAGCTGAAAAAATTTCAAAAACAATCGAATAACATTGATGACACAAAGTAACAAAGTAACAAAAATTTTCTTGGTAAGATATCTTCCCATTAAAGAATTTTCTGACAAAGCCTTTGACCATCTGGTATTGTTATATTTTTTTGCACCTTTTCAAAGTAAATATTTAAGTTTCTTCTCATAAGCCATGAGAACTGTTAATGTTTTCTTTTAGAGGCAGGAATTCAATTTTTGGTGTGTCTTTTACTTAAGCATGAAAATCTGCTTCTCTGTTCTCAGAAAAATTAATAAAATCAATTCAACCAGTTCTTTCATCAGGTAAACATAATATAGATAAACAGAATTGCTTAAGAAACCAAATGGTCAGATCCCAACCAAAAGAATATATAAGGACACTGAGACATAAAACAAGTACAGTACAGAGGTTTTCACTATCATAACACTAAAATAGAAATCTAGAACACCAAAACCAATGTCTTTCCCAGGGTGTTTCACCTCTCTCTAAAGTGGTCATTAGTTATTCCCAGATCTGCTTTGCTTGATACACAGTTGGTTTCGTTCTGAAAATCCTCCTTTTCTTAGGATTATGCTCTGTAATGCTTGGGTAAGTTTAACTTAATTGCTAAATAATTGGCATTTAATAGATAACTTATTGTCGCTGCCTTAAGTAGTTAAAAGATATTAATAATGCACACTAGATATTAATAAGTTATTTGTGTTAAATATCTAAATTTCATTTTAAATATGTGCAGGATTAAGCGTCCAGCTGCTTTAGGAAAAGAAATCATCAGATAGTCCTGATAACCATAATTTTAAAACAGGTGAAGAGAAAAAAAGGGTGAATTCCAATCCACAAGATTCTCTCTTTCACTTGCCTTTGGTTGTGGATATGCCTGTCTAGGGACTGGTTTAGCTCAGGCTAATGCAGGGACTGTAGCGGCATGGAATGAAACATAATTACTTTGCCCTGTTGACACTGACTATGACAAGAAAGAACCAAGCATCTTTCCTTAACAGGTCCAAGAATTCACGGAAATTATTCTTTCTTGAAAGGGACCACGTGGACATCATGGCTCTATTGTCTCTGTGCACCTGATGAGCTGGCATGGGGTATCTCCACAACACTACCACCCTTTCCTTCACAAGAAGAAAACAAATGTGAAGAAATTTAGTGCTATGTCTTTGCCAATTAAGTAATCTTTAAGAAGTCCATATATATTGCCTATTTAATGACTTCCAACTTTTTCTAAGTGTCATTTTCAGTGACTTCTGAAAAGTACTGACTCTTGTTATCTGACTGCAAAATATTGAATCTGACTAAACATTTTATGATAAATCACAGTCATTCAGTTCCTTTATAAAAGATGGATATATGTCCTCCAGTCTGAAGAAAGTTAGAATTTAACTGGCATTAAATAATTTCCTAATGAAGCAGTCACATACTCAGGTTATGCCCTCTGATAAAAAACAATGTAAAATTTTAGATCTACATATTTTATTATTCTACAATCTAAAATAACTTGTCGAAATTGTTTAATCGTTGGTCTCAAGGACCAAAAAGAGCCATCTTTAAATATAAAAGGACTTTTCTTTTTTCATTGACAATAAGAGGATTCCCATATTTGATGGACAGTCATAAAGATGGCTTTAAGATTTAATTAAATATTTTCCAGTAGATGGCAGCCTTTTACAGTGATTGGAAATCCTGACTGATCCCTATGAAGGCTGCTGTAGTTGACAACTTGTTATGCCTTACCTCTGCAAACATTGGGTAAAAGAGGTTTATAACTTTGCTTTTGCAAATGGCCAAACATGCTTTTATTTTCCTATATCCATAGGAAATGTCCATGTCTGTGTCTGCGTGGAATAAAAAAAAGATTAAAAGTGCTACCTAAAACCAGAAACTACAAATGAAAATGCTAAATGCTCCAGCTGATTTGATCGATACTATCGGAAGCCAAGATGATTTGAATTTTTAATGCTACTCTTATGATGTGGGGCAAGATATTTGAAAACCTTTGTGGTATGTCTGAGACTGGGATTGTACAGTATTGGAATTTAAATTCATAGAAATGGAAACATGCTTTTCCACAGGTTTCCTCAAAATTTACATCCTTGCACTTATTGCAAAAGTTCAGCTTATTAGGACCTGATCCTTCCCCATCTCTAATGCAATTCATTAGATATAGTAATTCACATATTTAATCTACTTACACATGGTACCATAATTCAGAATTCTAAGTATATCCCCAAAAACAAAACCAAGACTTTTGTTCTTTCCTCACTTCACACATGCCAATGTAATTTATTTTCTTAAGTTTTACTGCACTCTTCCACCTTTACTATTTCTTGTTTTCATTGTCACTTTGGAGACCTTCTTCTTTGAGAAAAACAAAGAGAATTTGATGTCAGTGAGGCAGGATTTGGTGAAAAAGGTACTATCTTTTAATAGAGCTATGTCTAAGTAAGCATGTAGTTCAAAGATGACCTACCAAATGATGAACAAAAACAAAGCACAGACAAAGAATTTCTGGTGCCTGTAATGTTCCCATTTTATGAATTCTTTAGTGCAACAACTTGTATCTTTTTGATGTTTAAGATATTTCATGCCATTCAGTTCTTTTATGGAAAGGGAATTCCAACCCCATTTAAATAACCTTAATAGAAATAAAAATACAGGAAATAGAGGTAGACATGTATGATGTTCCTGGGAAACATTTAAATTTGAGGGTGAATAATTCTATGTAGTATGCAAAGGTGGACAGTGCAAATTAATTGATTAAGCAATCGATTTATTTATTTTTAAGTGGTGTGATTATCTTACTGACTCTATATGCAGGATTCTATACAATGTGTTTAGTGCTGGACTCCCCAGTACAAGAAACAGTACAGTAAAAGGACAAAAATATGATTAAAGGATTGAAGAATGTGTCATTTGAGCACAGGATGAGAACATTGCGATTGCTCATCCTAAACAAAAGAAAGCTCACTGGACCCTCATCCCTGTGTTTAAATACCAGTGGGAGTGTGCAAAGAAGACAGAGCCAGACTCTTTTCAGTGGTGCCCAATGACAGGACAGGAGGCAATGGACACAAACTAGAAAAGCGTGAATTTCAACCTGAACACAAGAATATACTTTTCACTGAGAGAGTGACCAAGCACTGGAACAGCATGCCCAGGGAGGTTGTGGAATCTCCATCTGTAGAAATATTGAAAACCAATCTGGTCATGGTACTGGGGAGCCTTTTTGAAGTGACTCTGCTTTAGCTGTGTGTGTTAGACTAGGTGATCTCAAGAGAGACTTTCCAACCTCAAATATCCTGTGATTATATGGATTACAGACAGAAACTTTCAGGGGATTTCAACATCACACAAGTAATTCAGATCGTCATTATTTTTGTATTGTCAGAACAATTACTGAAAATTACTTGTAGGCTTACAAAATACTGATGGTATTTCAGAAGTTAAATTTCAAGTAGGAAGTAAACAGTTTTTTCTAAGTCCTTGTGAATAATTACTGAAAAAACCTGTTGTATCTTGCTCAGAAGTCTTATTAAGCTAACAAAATCTTAGTCAGAACTTTAAAAATTCTCAAAACACTTCAAAATTATTGCTATGCAGTGCCTTTTCACTGTACTATCCTGGATAGCCGTGAGTTTGTCAAAATATTTATTACTTTATCACCCTCCAGAATTGAATAGCATATGATAGAACACAATATTTGCAAATCTTTTATTGTCTTAATTATATCCCATATTAAAAGATGATACTGTGCTCCCTGTTAGGCTGACTTGTGGCAAGTTTTTATATTTTTATTGATAAAATCAAGAACTGGATCTAGGGAATCTACGGACACTATGATGAGTTAAAATCATAAAAATTTCAGCAGTTAAGGGTCTTATACTTGCCTTTGTCAAAGTAAAACTGTTATAACCTAGTGATGTGGAGATCAGGACTGTAAGATTTAAAACTAGCTGAGAAAAAAAGTCAAAATTGTTTGGGCCCATCCGTGGAGTGATCCTCACTGCTCCACTATGGCACTAGTCACTTTCTACTCTGTTTCCTGTAGAGCAGATCAATATTCTGTCCTGCTCCTTGTTAAAATGTGAACTTCAGTAGATATTTACCTTATAGAAAACCAGAGAATGTGAGGATTTGTGTCTGTTTTTCTTTTTTCTACTAGTGGCCTTTAACTAAACGATGACAGAAAAATAAAGTTCCTCAATTCTTATATGAAAATTCCAAAAACCAGAAAATAATGTGAGAATAAGAGATTTATTTCCTAGATCCTGTCGTCTTAAAACTTATTTGAATATGTTGGATATTTTGTCTTGTTTTATCAAACAGAAAGTAAAAAAACCTACTAAAATAACTCAGAAGAAGGCTTGTATATTTTGCTCAGTCCAAACTAATTAATGTTAACACATACCTACAAATGGTGTTATTCAGCAGCTTTGATATAAATGGTAATCAATCTAGGCCATAATTTATATTTTATTCAATTCTAGTGCTGCTTTCAAGGAAATGTGCAGTAGGTGTTTATCAAGTTAAAGCATTGAGGAACAAACTCTGATAAAGTATGAATACTTTATATTCATCTGAAATAAAGTTGTTATGTTTGCAGATCTTGAAAATATTATTTTAGCTCTATATTTGTTTTTCTTGGTGTTTTAAATTGCAGTCACCTTGCAATTTTAGATATTTAGCTAAAATTATGAATTTACATTCAGTAAATAAATAAGCACAGGAGAACAGACAGATTAGCCATCTTGAGCCCACTGATCCCTCTATGATAATTCCAAAATTTCTGCGTGCAAAAGCAGCATTTTTTGTTTTCTTTTTAAAAGTTAGGTTACATCTTGGATTTTTCTGACATCTGTATTTATCTTCTGCTTTACTGTATGGTTATCTTCAACCAGAGGCTAACCAAAGTAATAGAATGTTCCTTTTTGCATTCAAAACAAAAGACTTCTTAGCCAATGTCTTGCTTTACTGCCAGCAAACAGTGGCTTGGCCTATGACGAGTGACTAAGAGTTCAGCTCGTTTATGCTGGAGAAGAGATGAATGTGAGGGGATCTTCTCAATACATGCAAGTACCCTAAGGATGGGTGCCAAGACGATGGGTTCAGTCTCTTTTCAGTAGTGCCCAGTGACAGGATGCAAGGCAATGAGCACAAACTAAGCACAGGAAGTTCCTTTTAAATATGAGTTCTTTAGTTTGGGGGTGACTGAGCACTAGAACAAGCTTCCCAGAGATTTTGTGTCATCTCCTTTTCTGGAGATGCTCAAAACCCACCGGGACAAAATCCTGTGCCACCTGCTCTAGGTGAACCTGCTTTAGCAGGAGGTTGCCCTAGATGATGTCCAGAGCTCCCTTCCAATCCTGACCATTCTGTGTGATTCTGTGGTATTAAATCACACCTGTGTGTCCATTCTGAGGTTGTTCAGGTCAACCTAACTGTAATTAATATTGTTTTTTCATATCCTCAGTCCCAATATCCATTTATCAGTCTTTCTTCATCTGTTCTGCCTGCCACATTCCTAAATTGTCTGCCAATTGTTACAGATTGCTCTTGTTCTAATAGGTGAGACACACCCACCATGATAATGCATCTGAATGTGGTTCCAGTAAAATGAATAAAAATATGATACTGGGCAGCTCTGGTCTTTATCACCTTGGAAAGCTCAATTGATTTCTTATGTAACATAATTAAGCATTAATTAGATCCCAAAACCTCCAAGGCAAACTTGTGATATTGGTGTTTAAATTGCTGCATTAATTTGGTCCAATTTTTTTATCCCTCCTTCCTTTGCATATCAAATACTAAAAATTAATGTAAATTTGGTTTATTTGAGGGGGAAGGTTGTTTTGGTTTTGTTGTTTGGAGTTTTTTGATTGATTGGTCATTGATGGGGTTTTTTAATTTTATTTTTTCCTCCCAAGAGAGTAATGCTAAGAATGTTTATGGAGACTGTTTGTAGTGAACAGATATGTAGTTTCATGTTATGCATTGCTTTTTATTCTTAATACTTAATGAAGCACATAAACTTATTTGTCCTAAGTATATCTCCAGTCATGATCCTAATGTCCAGTCTTCTTGTCTATATGGCAGTACAGGAGCATTGCTAAGGAAATCTGGCTAAGGACTATGGAAAGTGTTTTCCTACAAGATATGGACAGTCCTGCATATTTCTGGTGGTTAAAAAAAAAAAAAAATCACACCCTCCTTCCTTTTTGCATAGACATTTGAACTATGGGGAAGATGGCCTAGAAATGAATAGGTTGCAGGTTTGTTGATTTGTGTCTTTCTGTTGGCAGGTGCTCCTTTAAATTGACAGAAATAAACCTAATGAGATTTGATAATTAGATGCTGAAACTGGACATGAATAGGCTTTTAACATGGAGGTAGTAAATCATTGTATAACTGATCTAGGGATATGGTGTATTCTCACCAGTTTCAGCCTTTTAAATCAAGGTTAGACATCATTCTAAAGGGCATTATATTGCAAAAGCCAAAGTAGTATATCTTAGCTGGAGTTCTTTCATTTGCATTATGAAGAACACTAAAATCAGAGAAAAATATTAGTTTTCTGCTGTTAAAAGCTACTTATCTAAATATATATATATATATGTGGATTAAATTCTAGGCTGTACACAACCATCAAATCTGCATATCATTTGAGATATTCATGATACCTGCTAGGACGCCAGCTTATTGTCCAGAGATTTCATGAGTTTCTTCATCTCTTATCTACCAGCTCAGTGAGGATGCTTTGGATACCATCAGGCAGAATGAATACAGTTTGTTGTCCCAAATACATATGTTTAGACAACAGAGTTTATGTCTCTTTACCAGATTCTGAATCATGATAGCAAGTTATTCAAGTTCATTGACAGTTCTATTTCAACATGACCCAGATGGGCAAAAGCATTATGTGTCTGCGAGGTGATGTTGTTTAAGTGTCAGCTCAATGCCAGAACAAAACCAGGAACCCTACTAAAGACACCCTCCTTTAACTACGTTAGCGCTCTCCTGCTTATTCACCTCCTAGCCTGATGTATTCTTGCATTGCTTACAACACAAGGACATGATTTTTACAAGGAGGATTTGAGGATAGTCCCTCCTTTCCCCTCCAAAATCACTTCTCAATGCTGTTCAGGACATTTTTCCCATGTAGATGTGGACCCAAAGCCTTTAGAGATAAGCAGGGACTGAGAACAAGTTTTCAGCGGTCAGGGTAGGAATTATCAGAGCTATACCCTTAAGCAAAGGGAATATACCGTGGAGCACTTCAGTCTCCATGCTTTCTGTATGCTGTAATTGTGGTGTTACTAGAAAATTCTGTGCACTGGAAAACAGAAAAAAAAAAGGAGACATTTTGGTAGTTTGTTTTGATAGTTTGTTTGGAGGTTTATTACAAAATTGGTTTGTGTGGGACTATCTCTGTTTTTGTAAGAAATGAGCAGTAACCAGGACATATTGAAAGCAGATTCAAAACAAGAGAAAACTTTGTAGTGATTGCTGTGATTTACCCATAACCAATTGGTTGCTGTAGTTCACTAGCCCTTGGAATGACAGGAAATATTGTATAAGACTTCTATAGGTTCAGACAATTCGATTATAAGAAGCAGAGGAACAATTGAACTGAAGGATGAGGAAAAGATTTCTATGGGGTTTAGAGTGGCAGACACAAAAGCATTATCTATATCTAATGAAGGTGATAGAAATACTGAGTAATAGAAATTTGAATAGATAAAAATAATTTTAAAGGATATTGTAGGGAAAAAAATAGAGGAGCTTGTCAAAGCCAGTCCTGTTAATATGATCTGTTCAAATAGCTAATTAAACAGTAGAAATTTCAGGGTAAAATGAGAGATAACTAATGAGAGATGAAAGTGACATTAAAGAAGGCAACATATACATGCAAGCTAAGCAGCTGAACAAATGGAAATCCAAATACAAGGCTGCAGCTGAAGAAAAATATGCCAAACTCATTTATATTAAAAGACAGAGATGGACAAAGGCAATTAGTCAAAGCCTTGAAAAGGTTCATGTTTATGTACAGAAATAAGTCTAAATAAATACTTTATGCCAAGGTGTTCAGGAAAAAAAAAACAATGAAAAAAACAAACAACAACAACAACAAAAAACCCAAACAAAAAACAAACAAACAAAAACAACAACCCCCCCACCATGTGTTTAAATTCCAGACAGGATTTTGAAGTCCAACCTTCAACCAAATACCAAGAAAGTACAGAATTAAGAGATGGCAAAACTGTATTCCATTCTAAATAAATATAAAATCTGTCAAATAAGTGAAATACAGCAGAGCAAAAGCAAACAGAGTAACTAGGATGTGAAAGAAACATATTCAAGTAGAAAAATATTAAAAATGTTAAGTGGTGGGGCAGATCTGATATCGAGAAACTTATCTATGCTATAACTTAATGTGGGCATATATATGTATAATGATGGTTTGCAGAATAACTGAGCACAACGCTTACAGGCATATTAATTGGTCTGGTCTTTTTATCACAAATAAAAACTAATTAGAATCACTTGGCAGTGTGCTAAATAGCACAGAGAGAGAACATTTTACATGGGAGTGTGTGTGTATAACGTCATGACACCGTCTGTCTCTCAATCAGGGTGAACAGTGTTGGGGCAGTAGAGTCAGACGCTAGTAGTGAGAAATCCCTAGGGTATGTCTACGCATTTCTTTCCAACGAATAGATAGTTTAGACTGAATATTGGTCTGAATTCACTGTTTACCTGTCAGTGTACCGTCTGTACACACCAAATGCCCTTTGTCTCCTGGGGTCTTCTATGGAAGGGAGTGAATTGTCGACTTATGTAAGAATTGCAAAGAAGTTTTAGGTGCTGACAGTTCAGTTTGAGACTTGGGCTCCCCAGGGATTTGGCAGATATGAACGGTAGGTGATCTGAATCATCTGCTGAGCTGAGACACACACATTCTTCTCAATCCTTACTCCATCTGCCAGTGCAATTTGAATTGATCCCATTTTTTCCAAATAGCCGATTAATTGCAATAAAAATCCTTAAAACTGGTAAAAACCAGGAAACATATTAATGGTGGCCACAAAATTAAACAGATAACATAAAGAAAAACTCTGCTTTCTTTCCCTGTAAAGCATATGTCAAATACATCAAATCAGACACAGAGTATACACAGTGAAGAGGTGAGCTTCAGTAATGAGGGTATTTAATAAGACAAAGAGATTACTCATGTTATTCCCACTAATTTCTTTTAGTGTCCTTTTTAATCAGTTGAATATAGGAGTACTGATACATAGAAAAATAAGTATTATGAAAAAGTTAAGAAAATTTTCCTAATGGCAGTACATGCCCATACTGTTAAATCATACAACAAAGAAATATTCTACTGTAAAACTTTTGTATTAAGGTAAAGGGTTAAACTTTGTTTTTGCAGGTGTAATAATGTTACATTTAGCACTGATTTCTACCTGGCTAATTCAAAGAATTTGAATTTGTAAGAAGAGAAATATAAAGCAAAATAATTTGTAAGAAGAGAAATGCTAAGTTGTTGTAGGTAGCTGAATTCCATGGATATCTATGATACAAATTCCATAAAGTTAAAGATTTATTAGTATTTTTATAATCGGAGTCACATCATATTGATTATTAATCCTGTTACTGTGCATGCCATATCGCTGCCTTTTATAATTTGGATTGCAAATATTAAGAGTTGAAATCAGATCAGATTTGTCAATTCCACAATAAGATATTGATAGAAGTATGGCAAAGAATTTTTTTGCCTTGACCGCTGATGTAGTCTGTGACTGCATTTAATTTCATATTAACCAGATGTGATCCATTCTTTGCTGTTCAGGTTCAGTGCTCTTTTGTTAATTTAATGATGACAGTAGTAGGTACTATTTAAAACAAGCAGGTGACAAAGTCTAACATTATGTGGACAGGTTCTTCTAGATATCCATCAGGAGCTGTTCTTCTAGATATTTATCAGGACATGTAGTGATAGGACAAGGAGTAATGTGTACAAATTGAAAGAGGGGAAATTCAGGTTGATATTATGAATAAATTTTTTACTGTGAGGGTGGTGAAACACTGGAACAGGTTGCAATCTGGTCTAGTGGGAGGTGTCCCTGCCCATGGCAGGAGGGTTGGGAATAGATGATCTTTAGGATCCATTCAAACCACTGAACATCTTATGATTCGATGATTCTAAGATTACAAAGTGTATCACAGAGTTTAATACCTAGTTTTCTTTCTCCTGAGGTTAACTGATGCTATACAGGACTTGGATTTAGAAGAGTGATACAGCAAAGTATTTGTACCACAATGCAAGTACAAATTACATTTACTGGAGTACAGCAATAGCAATATACAACTGAATCAGGATGCAAATGTGATACCCACCATATGCTGTCTGGGGCATACTCACTGTTATGAGGCTGAGCAGCCTGGTTATCAGGAAGGAATATGTGAGTTGAAAAAAGCTGAATCCTGTTGTTCTTGTCCTGATTTTGGCCTAGGTAGAGCTAGTTCTCTTCATAGTAACTTGTATGGGGCTGTGGTTTGGATTTGTGCTGGTAACAGTGAATACAGAGATATTTTTGCTATTACTGAGCAGTGACTGACTCTTATACAGAGTCAAGGAATTTTTGTCTGTCACACCACTCCTGACCCCAAAGGATATTCCATTCTATATGGCATCATGCTCAGCATATAATGCTGGGGTAAGAAGTGGGAGGGGGGGATATTCAGAGGGAGGGCGTTTGTCTTCCCAAGTCCTTGTTACATGTCATGGAGCCTTGCTTTCCTGGGGATGGCTGAACACCTGCCTGCCCATGGGAAGCAGTCAATGAATTCCTTGTTTTCTTTGCTTGTGTGGCTTTTACTTTACCTATGAAACTCTTTATCTCAACCCACAAGTTTTCTCATTTTTACTCTTCTGATTGTCTCTCTGTCTTGACACAGAAAGGAGTGAGTGAGTGGGTGTGGGTGGGGTTAAACCACAACAGCTTACTTTGAAATTCCTTTTGTTAATTGTCCACTTCTTATATTTTGAATTGGTAAGAGACAAATCTGCATTTCAATGTTGGTCTCACGAACTCAGAAATATATTGCAGCCTTCTGATAAACTTAGGTTCAAACAGTTACACAACAGTTGATTCACTTGGCTGATACAACTGCTTTATTTGGTCATCTCACGCAGCTAGTTGATCTACTCATCTGATTAATCCATTTATCTAGAACAAAGGCCATCTTCTAGTCACCTCTGTGTTAAGTTAATCTTTTCTCCTCAGAGCCTTCTTCTATTGTATTGTATTCATTTATTGGTTACAGCAGGTTGAAAGTACTCAGTTGCCATTCATACTGCTATATTGCTGTTCTTCTACGCTCTAGTGTTCTAGCAGGATGACACTATAAATAGAAAAATCATTATTTTAATAGTTTTTCAGTGACAACATATTCCTGTTCTAAGATGAAAACAACTGGGCAAAGGAAAAAAAAATTAAAATTATGTATAATACCTAGCAAGGAGCTGGAAGCAGAGACTCGTTAAACTACCTGAGGTTCCAAAAAGTTAATCTAATATTTTTATAGCAAATCTGCACTCAGCTTGCTACTTAGGAACTGTATTTAATTTTTTGGAGGTCATCAAACATAAAAGGAAAGTGTTAACAGCTATGATTTTGTGTTACGCTGCAGAGAAGTCTCTGTAGTTTCTCCCTATACCTACCTCCAACCTTCCCTTTGAGTAGAAGAAGTGAGGCACAAGATAGTTACAGTCAGATTGTTCTGGTGAGCACGTAAATCATTCTGACAAATTCTTTACATTATTCATTCTAACACAATAAGGAAAGGCATAAGAGACCTGTGTGGAGAACAGCAAGAAATCAACTCTACTTTTAATACAGAACACAGTGTGTTGCAGTATGTAGCTAGTGCCTCTTTCGTCTGGACAATTGTTTGTTACTGTGGAGTTCTCCTAAACTGTTCATAAAATACTAAGAAGACCAGCTTGTTTATGGAAGAAATGTAATTACCTTGAGTACAGGTTCTGCATGAGGAATTTTGTCTTTCATAGTAAACACAGAAAAGTAGCATCACTTGTAGAGCCACAGGAAGAACTGAATATGTTAAAAACACTGTTAAGGAAAAGTAACTTAATTTCTATTTGATTTGTAGTTCAGATTGTTATGTCTACAGTACCATGTTAAGTCAGGGCTTTATTTTGCACTCCATTCCACAAAAGCACCATGCCAAATCAAAAGACTTCAGTGCATCAACTTATTTACAAAATTGAGATGTTATCACCTGAAACATAAAGGCGAAGCAAGACTAGCACAAACTTTCAATCTATTCCCAGAATATAGCCCCTAAAACAGGCTTGCCCTACAACAGACTTGCCTGAAGTTCATATACACAAAAATGCTGCACTTGTACACTCTGTGTTCTCCTCAGCAGAAAAACAAGGTGCAGGAATGCCAGGAGGGACTTTTCTAAGTGGAAGTAAAGGCATAAGAGATCACTGGAAAAGTATATTCATTTACCAAAATGTGCTCTGAATGCGACAGTGATGAGCCACAAATGAACCAAGACAGATGATTTGGACGAGAATAGCTCAAGCACAAGTGAGCAAGTTGTAATCTACATTCAGGAATGGATCCTAGCAGTAGTATAGGCTTGTAATAGGTCTAGCAGAGACCAGGATAGCTTTCTCTGCCAGCAGATGTATAGTAAGAGATTATGTCTGTTGTAAATAGTTTACTGATTCAATAGTAGATAATACAAGGATGAAGAGAAAAATTAGTATGTAAAGGCTTGGGAAGATTTTATGCTAATTCTTTCCTATTTTTGTAAGCTGTGTAGAAAAGAGAACATAATCCATTATTATCTTCAATTTTTTTCTTCTGGGGATGGAGATTCAAGCAAACACAGCTCAAGTTGCCTTTATGCTGAGTACTAAAGTAGCTACCTGGTATTCTGTTTAGCTTTTTTCTCTCCTGCTGTTCCTGTTTTATCTGCTACAATTTCAGGACTTAAACCATTTATTAAAAGGTAGAAGCAACAGCAATCCTTCTACCACCTTAACTAATAAGACTGAAAGAGAGGCAGTCTTTTATACCTTGTAAGCTTTTCAACTGTATGTAAGAAAAGATTAAATTGCTAAAAGAAAGATAAAAGTAAATCATTAAAGCTTTTTATTCTACAATAAATTATTTCAGGATCACTCTTATCTCTGGTCCCCTTTCATTCCTCCTACTCATCCTCCCAGAAGGTTGGGGATGGGCAAGAGGCTGGGAGTGGACATAGCCAAGACAGCTGACCCAAGCTGAACAATGGGGTGGTCCATACTGTGTGATGTTATGCTCAGTCCTGGTAAGAACGAGGGAGAGTGGATATTTGTGGTTATGGTGTTTGTCTTCCCAGGCAACAGGTGCTGTGGAAAATAGCTATAGATATCTGCCTGCCAGTGGAAAGTAGTGAAAGAATTTCTTATTTTGTTTTGCTTGCAATTGTAGGATTTATTTTTCTTATTAAACTTTCTTTATCTTGAACCAAGTGTCTTTGCGGCTATTATTTTTTACTCCATCACCTGGTGGCAGGCTGTGAGTGAATGGCAGCATAGATATTTGGCTGCTGTCTGGGTTCAATGCACCACAGCTGCAAATGAACATGTAGAACTTCATCTACTTATCTTCAATCACATACATAAGTCTGTAAATATGATTTATTGTCTGGAATCTTATTAATTTCTGAAGATTTGTAAAGTGTTCAGTTATTGCATTTAGGATTGAATTAAAAAAAAAAATTCCTAGTGTGAATAAGAGTTCCTCTTGGTTTACAACAGTATAAACACTAAAATGACCTGAGAATTGCGTCTACAGGATGGGAAAAAAGCTCACACTAAAACAGAGTTTAATTCCTTTTCATAACTACTGAAGCCTAGAGGTATCATTTTAAAGCAGACTTTTTATTAGAAGTCTGATTTTTCTTATGTGTGAAGGTGAAATTCCTTCCCAAAAGAAATTATTTCTGTGGTTCTTCATATTTTCATTCTAACAAATCTGCTTTTTTACTTCCCTTACAATTTCTGTTACAAAGGTGCAAGCCTCTCCCAGCTCCATTCACGGCATTAATGAGCAGAACAATTCTGCTTCCTGAAGATAGATGTCTAGCATCACTTCAGATGGCTTAGAGAATCCAAGACATCGGTATAAGTCTGGCAAATGATACAAAGGGCATGCAGGATAATAATGTTCTTCTACAGCAGTGTCCAGATGTGAGGTGTATTTCATGGCAGATCTTGGATGGCACTACATACATATGAATAAATAACTTTTATAAGCCTACTATTCATTGACCTTGTGGGAACATAGACACTAAGGACACAGGTGAAGGTCTATGTGCAGATATCTAAACATAGGAAATATAACAGAGTTCTCAAGAACTGTCTCATCTTAAGGGTAATAGAGAGAAAATGGGTTAGAAAATGAGATGCAGGAAGGTCTTAGATTCTTGCTGGCCATCTCCTCAGGCAGTATGTGGCATATGCCTACTGCTTTAAAAAGGCAAGACAGCATACAAAAACTGGTTTGACCTAATTCCTACCATTTTAACAGAATTTTGAAGGGACAAAAGTCACCACCTAACTGCAGGGTCAGCTAAAGTATTTCTGAGGCTAACACTTAGTAAACATAAGCTAGAAGAAGATTATATGCTTAACTTTAGTCATCAGTGCAGACACAGACACAAGAATCAAAATAATACTTTTTTTTTTTTTAAGACAGACATAAGTTGGTGGAATACCTGACAACTCCTTGACTGATGTAAACTGACATACTTTTTTATGAATGTATAAAAACCTACCAATTTACCTCACTAAAAGATATATCTAGCTATAAGTATATATGTGTTTGCATGTTAAACAAACAGAACAGATATTTTTCTATTTTCTACAATAGAAAAATATGAGCAACATTGGTAAGACCACAGCAGTAAGGTTCTTTCAGTTATTCTTCTATACTGCTACAATTGCAATTAGCATAAGGAACAAAAAACAGATGCTAGAAGTTACAGGCTACTCAAAAGATATTTGTTTTTTTCACTGTTCCCAAAGAGTAAATCAATTTTTGAACCAAATCAGAAGATGCAAGTTGTAGCTTTCATTATTTTTATTATATAGATTCAGAGTATATAAACGACAATGATTTTTGGTAGGACAGCAGTCTAGGTGACTGTAGGAATTTTTTTTTTTCAATTAAAGCTGTCCTTTTTTACGTATATTCAAGAATCAAATTGTAAGTAATAAATGCCACTATTACACAGAGAAGGTTCTATCCTTGCACATAGGCTTCAAAAATATTTTTTCTTATTTAGATAACAAGTGCAAGTTGGAAATGATTGTCCTATTTATAAATATGGTAGATATGTGCCATGTTAATTTAGCTTACCTGCTTTTTGTTAATTATGATATTTCCCATCTATGTCTTACATATTAAATTAAATACAAAATATAAATTCATATTTTAATAGCATGGCAGAAATTTGTCTTCTGAGCAAAGTCTTGAAAAACAGAATTGTCTTACATTAAATACTTACAGTCAGCCCTAATCACAGGAAGATAATTGGTGTTTAGAATTTTGGTGGGGTTTTTTTGTTTTTGTTTGTTTGCTTGCTCATTTGTTTTTTGTTTAGTTTTGGGTTGTTTTACTTTAATTAAGATTAGTGCGTATACCTAACATTATTTGTGTTTAAAAATTGTGATTTTTTGTCTTGATATTATAAGTGATATTAATGTCCTGGCTTTCTTTGAGGAAGGTGAATGAGAAGCATATCTGCCTTTTATTTTGATACTTTCACTATACCCTACACAGTAGCTGTGTTTGGCACAATTCCAGACTAGTCTGGGAATAATCCCACATTCAGGAATTCATTATTGTTTTTATTTTTTGTTTTCATCTAATTAGTTATAATAAAACTTGCAAGCATTCTGGTGAGGAGAACCCGATTCGGCTCAGTGGATAATTCCTGTCAAATGGAAAGCTAATCACAACATTCTGGGTAAATATTCTGGTGATTGGATTGCTATGCAAAAGATGTGGAGGCAAACTACAAGTAATTGATCATGATTCTATGATTTCTTTCAACTTCAAAATTTCTACATTTGGTCGATTTTCAGTGAATGATGTTTTGTTCTTCAGTCATAAGGGAGGATGAAAACAAATTTCAAGATACTTGCAGATGATTCTGAGTTGGACTGCATAATATGTAACATAGAAAAATATCAATGTTAAAAAATCTTTATTATTTTCATATTATACACAGTGATATCTTCTGTAGTAATGTAATAATTAAATGTGTTTCCTTTTTATGGAAAAATAAGCACATTTGTACATTAGTTTTCTTTCCTTTAATCTGAACTTAATGAAAGACTCATGTTCTGAAGGTCATAAAAGTAATAATCTTGTAATTAAATACTTTTTAAATGTTTTCATATTCTAACTTTATGAACAGAAAGGGAAACAAAATACTTTTTACATTTTTGCATTTCCTCAGAAAAATACAATGCTTTGAATTAAATAACATTTTGTTTATATCAGTAGTAGATGTCAACAATCTGAAAAAGATGTGCAGAAGAAGGAGAGATTTTAGCAGATGTGTTAGCACCTTAAAGCATCCTTTATACTGAGGGGTTGTTGCTGAGCATTTTCTGTTTCCTCTCTGGTCAAAGGAAAGTGTAGGGACTCAGCCTTTCCTAGGATTAGATTCAATGATCTGATCAATTACTCTATTGAGCCAAGATATAACTAACATTTATTTATAAACTGCTTGTATGAATATGTAATATAAAATATCAGGATTAAAAATATATGTGTATAAAAATTACCTTTCTGAATAACCTCAGGAAAATTCTTCCTAACTTTAGGCACTACCTTCATCTGAAGATTAACCAGAAATTAGTAAATCTCTTTGCTTCAGCGTTGCATTTGCAAATCAGTCCACTTACATTAGGACATAAATTCTTATTTAGAGGAGAAATGGCAGCACTGAGCATATTTAATGCTCTGAAAATGGAGGGAAAAAAAACCCTCTCGTGCTTGTACCTTAACCTGAAAACCAAGAACAAAAGGATATATCAAAAAAATAATAGATGCTTGCATTAGTATATTCTTTTTCTTTCTTTTGTTATTATTACACTGTAGGAAAAAAAAAAGCACATGGAATATATTTCTGATTTATAACCAGCTGTTTGTCATTTCAAAAACAAGACCACGTTTAACATTACTTCTGGTTTTCCCCACTGCAATACACTTTGTTGGAACTGTTCAAACTGAAATGAAGATGTCTGAAATAAAGCGAAGGGGCAGAGAGGCAGTTCTGTCCCAAAGTGCTGGTACATAACTCTGTTATAGCATAGTAGTCTTCTGGGTCTTATTGTGAAATGATGCAACATAATTTTGCTTAGAGTTATATAATGCAATATATCTTCACGTTCTTTAATTACAATAGTGAGGAATATAATTTCCAAAAAATCTAATTCCAAGTGATACAATTTTGATAGGAATACATGTATGACTCACTGACAAAAGAAGTAGTAGTTGGCTAAGCTGCCGGTTGGTTTTATTAATAGTCTTGCAGTATATCATTCAGTACAGGACATAAAAGTATTTTACATGGTTCCTGTTGAGTTATATCAGAGACTTTCACAACTTGAAATGATAGATTGAAACAGGGACTGGTTACACTAAAAAAATCTGAAGAATGCGTGAGTCAGTTAAGTGTCAAGATTTCAAGGGTTTATCCAAAATATATATTTTTATGTGTAATATTGCCTGAGGAATACATCAGGATGAGAATAGTATTTCAGTATGATGGCAGATTAAATGTGAGGTACTGCAGGGTGACAAAAATGTATATAAATATGCCACCAACTTGCACTTCTGTAAAACAATAGATTGCAAAGTCAAGTAGAAAGTTTAAAGAAAATATTTGTTGTGCTGTAATAGATAAAGTATAGCTGTCCTACATAGCAGTTAATAGTGGAGGTGGTCAGATAAAAGTATTTCACGTGTGCTTTGCAAGTGGATGTAAGTTTTTAGTACTCTAAAATACTTGAGGAATGATGCATTTTAAGAGGCAGAAAGCAATTGAGCTGAACCATCCACCACTAATGACAGAGTATTCAGAGTGTGTCTTAACCCTTTAAATTAATTCAACACAAGCATCTGATTTGAGAAAGAATTGAGGTATTTTATGAGCAATCACTGTTGTAATTCCACTTTTTTAAACTAAAATAAATAATTCAACATTTAAAAAAATATGTTACTAACTAGACACCAAAATATTTCAATTTTTTTATTCCTACATATCACACTACATAACAGATAAGGTTATGAATGCACATATCAGTGTCCTTTAATTTATGTATACACTGTATAAAGAAAGATCTTGAATTACTAATGTGATCTTCCATGATTGCTTCACCTGTGGTACTCAAATGTTGGCATTTATTGTTAAACTCTTCCCTTGCAGATCCATATAGTTTACAGATGTTGTGGGTTTGTAAGACCTGGTTTTTGGTAGCAGGGGGTCTGCAGAGGTGGCTCCTGTGAGAAGCTGCTAGAGGCCCCACCATCATGTCCTGCAGGGCCAATGTCTGGCTGGATGCAAAGATGGACATGGTGCTAGCTGAATAAAAAGTGGTACCGCCTTTGTGATAACAGATTTAAGAAGGAATTCAAAACAATCCTGGTGGCGCAGTTTTAACTCCAGCCAGGGAAAGAAGGAGTGAGTGAGAAGATGTGAGCAGAAAACAACATGGAGGCACCAAGGTCAGTTCAGAAGAAAGTGGGAGGAGGTGCAGGAGCCAGAGCCGAGATTCCTCTGCAGCTGGTGGTGAGACCATGGTGAAGTGGGATGTGCTCCCTGCAGCCCATGGAGGACTTCAGGAGTGCAGAGACCCATCTGCAGACGCTGGAGCAGGGGGATGCTTGAAAAGGCCTGCAGCCTGTGGAGGAGTGACCCACGCCGCAGCAGTTTGAGGGCCGCTGTTGCCCGTGGGATGGACTGATGTTGCAGCAGTTAGCAGAAGGCTGCTTGTGAGATGGACTTTCTAAAGGGAGTAGTTCCTGAAGAACTGCCTTCCAGAGGGGACCCCCACTGTCCAGCAGGGGAAGACTACAAACCTTGAAATATGATGAACTGACCTAAAAANAACTGACCTACACCTCCCCTAATTTTCTATCTCCCTACGCCATTTGGGTAGGAGGTAAAGCTGGGAGGAGGGACTGGGGAGGAAGAAGGTGTTATCCAAAAGCTCATTTTACTTCTTATTAACTTCTTCTGTTAGTTTTAGTATAATAAATTTACTCTTATATCTCTTAAGATAAAGCCTCTCTCGAATCCTTTAATCACAAACCTCACGAACGCTTTGAATTATTTTTCTCCTCTCCTCTCCTCTGTCCGGCTGTGAGGGAGGAGCAGCCTGGGTAGTTTCTGGCCTCTGGCCAGGCTCAAACCAAAACAACAGAGAAGAAATATACAATATGTCCACATAATAAAACATAGGATAGGATAGGACAACAGTCCAGTTGGAAGGGACTTACAACAATCGTCTTGTCCAACTGTCTGATGGGTTGTTTGTGTCTTTTCCTTCTAGATTGGTTAAAGGAACTAACTTTGTTGTAAACCATAAAGTGTTATACACGAGCTTTCTTTTAGCAGGGAAAACTGTATGGATCTCCATGATCTGCCATTTGTGCTGGCCTATTTTACTCACACTGTTTCTAGAAAGACAAGTGGCTTCCTTATGAATCATTCTGACAATAAAATATTATTTTCGACAAAACCAAATGCCAGCTATACTTTTGTTTTAATGTTAAAATATTATTAAAATATTTTTGCTTTATCTCAGGTCAAATGCAATCTTAACAGTATGTATCCTGAGTTTCAAAAACTGTTCAGACAATAAGGTCACTAATAAGCATAGTAAAAGATATGTTCTTTTCATTTCTAATCAAGGGATATATTCTAAAGAATTCCATTGATAAGGATCTATTAACAAAGACCTGACAGTTGCTAGGAGCTGAGAGTCAGAACTGAATGCAAACAGGGAACTCATTTGTAAAATGATTACCAGTGTTGTATCCCTGATCTCAATTAACTGCCAGCTGAAGTCAGATTCTCTTAATGTGATTCATTTTAACATAACGAGAGTAAATAGTTTTGCCATGCAGAACAAACTGATTATTTCAGACACAGTGGAGACCTTACTTAAAATGTCAGCCAGATTATGAATTCATGCTAAATAAGTTAATGAAAAGATTAATATCAGTGACAACAGTGCTTCCAGATATAACTCCTTATTATATCTAAAATGGGCGCTCTTATCTTTTTTTTTCTCTTCTTTTTTATTCTTTTCCCCTGGCTAATAGACATTTTCTTTGAAATGCATAATTTTCTGTACCACTTGAAACTAGCTGGTAAATTGAGAGTTTAATCTCTTTTCACCAAGATAAAGAGATGTATATATATTTTTTTGATTGCTGTTGTTGGTTTTCAGTCCTTTGGTATGAGTCTGTGCCAGTAGGGAAATGTCTTTACAATGTATAGCTTGTACTCAAAATAATTTCAGAGAATATTCTCAGGTGAGATAGGTAACATTTGTGTAATATTTAACCCTCACCACTCTGATGCTTTGATCAAGTTAGCTTTCTTAAAGGAAGAAATAGATAGAGACTCTCATCTTTCAAGATATAGGTGGTCTTATTGATTTCCAAGAATACATTTTCTTCCTCATTCTTCACCACATCTTTTATTATTTTCTGTCATCTTCTGGTTTTCCACTTCTGTAGTTACATATTCTTTGCTCCCTTTCATATTCTTGAGAGGTTAAACAATAACAGAGTTACCATATATTAGAATATTGAATAAAAAAAGCAAACTAGTACTGTGGTATTTCAGCAGAGAAAAAAACAAGTAGTTCTTCCCTTGTACTTTTCCTTTTTTTTTTTTTTTTTTGTTCAAAAGCAGGGAAGATATCTTAAGAGCTTTCTTCTGAAAACTTTCAAGGGAAAATAAAATTCTAAGTAAATAATCATACTGAAAAATATTGACATACGTGTCCGTTAGTGTTAAACCATGACAGCATACTAAAACTTGACCATATTCTGGAAAATAATTTATACTTCATGATGCTGGAAAGCGAGCAGCTCCCTTTACTTCCTTCTACCAGCTTTGTCAAAAACTGAAATTTATAAAATTATTGTAAAAATAGGTAGAAATGGTCCTGCCCTTTTTTAAATATCTGCAAAATACTATTGATCATCATATATGCTAATAAAAAGGAGGACAGACATGAGCTTTGCAATTTTCGGTAGGCTTAGGTTCTCACCATTAAGTAAGAGAGTTTGGAGGGTGGGATGACCCATTATTTATACATGGTGAGAAACATCTACAAATCACCTTCCCAGAACCTATATTTAAAAGTTGCTGTCATATTAGTGACTATGAAGTGATGTGCTACAGAGATGTTTAACAGTATGGTGTTATACACTGCCTGATCACATATCAGACTTTGTGATTCCACCTGGTAAATATTGACAGTATTGGGACATAGGTTTTAGGACCTGAAATTCACACTGACTGCAGTATCAATCAGTGCAAAGGGTGACTGAGTACCTGAATATGAGGGACATATATGTTTTTCTTCCCTGAATTCTCTTCCAAACTTTGCCAAAATCTCTTTTTTTTTTTTTTTAATGGCATCTCCAGAATTTTGTGCAAATGAGCCAGGAAAGAAAAATTTAGTCTATCATAAAATTAACAATAATCAGAAATAGTTATATTTGATTAGTTCTCTTATTAGTCCTCTTATTCTCAGAAGAGTGAATCTAAAACATGTTAAAAATTCTCATTACATGATCTTCAAATATCTTATGTAATTCAAGGAGGATATGACAGAGCTTTTCTACTGATAATGAAATATAAACATTTATTTAATGAAGGAAAACCAGGCTTCTTTTCTTTCAAGACCTATTTTGTTTATACTTACATAAGTGCTCACATATTACAACATATGGTTTTGACTGATATTCAAAGAAAGGAGAAAATCCAGTTATTTTCTGCCCATTGTTAGAACTGTCGCTATTTGATTGTTTAAAAAATAATAGAGACAGACAACCCATAGACAAAAAAACATAAAGAATAGGTAGGCATTTTTTTCTCTATCATTTCTATTCCGGTGACTGAATATACAGTTTGGGAAAGCAAACCAGACACTGGCTTGGCTGACATGCACTCGCCGAATAGCATCTTCTACTCTCACTGCGCTACACAGCCCACTGATCTGAAGGAGCAGAACATTTCTATACTCTTGATCAGAAGGAGCAGAATATCTCTAAACTCTTGATTTCTTTTGTTTTTAAGCAACCTCTAAAGAGTACAGTGAGAGGTAATTTTTCTCTGCTCTCTCAAGTTTTCCATGATATCTCAGGTGCAGCCTAAAAAGCCTAACCAGCCTAAAAAGGAAAAGAAAAAAAAAATGAAAGGAAAAGAATGCAAATTCTGTGAGAGCTATATATTGGTTAAGAAATATTGCAAGTATAGAGATTTAATGAAATAGCTGTGACTTATTGAGAAGCTGGGACCAGCTATCAGAGTACCTTGATCTCAAGAAGTAAACCTTCTTGTCTCTTGAAATACTTTCCAGTTGTAAAGTAAAGCTTTTGCTGAAGAAGAAGGTTGTGTTGCAGGAATAACTTCAGTGCCATCTTAAATCCTGATTCTGAACTGGTGACTTAGTGTACCACCACATTTAGCAAATCAGTACATTTTAAAGAATTTTACTCTTTGTTTCATGAGAAGACTAAGAGCAAAGTCTTCCTAAATTCACACTTATGTTAGGATAACACGTTCAGTCCACTAGTCATGTCAGTCTCACTCCAGCAATGACTCATCAGGAGGAAGATAGGAAAGTGAACAGCTTGAAGTTGTAGCCTTATCTAGTGTGAGGGAAATTATTGTTCACATTTTTTAAAGGTTTTTTTTTTTTAGAAAGAGTCTCCTTGAAGACTCTTGCCTGTGTGCATATTATACAACAAGAAATGTTTTATTTGTGTAATCACCATTTGGGGTTTTGAATGTTCTAAAACATTAAAACAAAGTGCAAGGTCCTACCACCTGGGCCATGGCAGTCCCAGACACACCTACAGGTTGGGCAGAGAACTGATTGAGAGTAGCCCTGTGGAGAAAGACTTGGGGCTGATGGTTGTTGATGAAAAACTCACCATGAGCTGGCAGTGTGCCCTCACAGCCCACAAAGCTGACAAAATCCTGCACTGCATCAAAAGGAGTGTGGCCAGCAGGTCAAAGGAGGTGATTCTGCCCCTCAACTCTGCTCTTGTGAGACCCCACCTGGAGCACTGCGTGCAGTTCTGGTGTCCCCAGCGTAAGAGNAGCGTAAGAGTGGAACTGTCAGAGTAAGTCCAGAGGAGGGCCACGAAGCTGATAAGAGGACTGGAGCACTTTCCCTACTTACACAGGCTGAGTAAGTTGGGGCTGCTCAGCCTGGAGAAGAAAAGGTTCCTCGTAGCAGCCTTACAGTATCAGAATGGGGCCTACAGGGCAGCTGGAGAGACACTTTTCATCAGGAACTGTAGTGATAGGAGAAGGAATAATGGGTACAAATTGCAAGAGGGAAAATGTAGGTTAGATATTAGAAAGATTTTTTTTACTGTGCGGGTGGTTAGACACTGGAACGGGCTGCCCAGGGAGGCTGTGAATGTCCCAACCCTGGCAGTGTTCAAAGCCAGGATGGATCAGGCCTTGAGCAACCTGGTCTGGTGGGAGGTGTCCCTGCCCATGGCAGGGGGTGCTGGGACTAATGATCTTTAAGGTCCTTCCCAACACCTTAACATTCTATGATTTTATAATTCTAGCAGGTTTTATGGAATCAACCAACATCACACTTTTATTCTACATTTACCATTCATTATTTCCACTGTAGATTTTATTACATTCCTGCTTTTTTCTTCAACATGATATGAAAGGTAATGAAGTAATTAAGTTACCCATCATATTAGCAAGAATAGGAATTTTACCCTGTGTTATAATTCCAGTTGTATTCTTTTATGATGCAATAAAAATTATTTAATGAAATGTGAATGGTTTTCACGCTCCTTTATATTTCATAAATTTTCTTAAAGTTAAAAGTTCAAAAAGGAGCTTTTATTTCTAGATTTGTGTCATTTTTCCTGTAAGTCTTCACACTTTGATGTATATATATGGAATAGTCATCTTTGCCTTCTTTCTAAGCATGATGATTCCACTCATTTTTGTTTTATAAAAGCCATAGGGGTACACAGGCATTTGGAGCTATTCCTCTTTCCTCAAGAGTTTCACAAGTGAAGATTTGTGCATTCCATAAAAACAATTTCCTATAATTTATTGAAGCTATTCCCTATTATATATTATATACTTGCAACAACAAATGACATTTTTGATTAATGGGATTTGACATGATCTGTCTCACTTAGAAAATTCAAAAAGGAATGCTGCTTAATATTAGTCTATCAGAAATGACACACATGTCACCATGTGATTAGCTTTCCAGACAAGGCCCAGGCATAGCCTCATTTCCTTGGGCATAAAAACACTGACACTGAGAAAAAAAGGATGATGCCTGTCATGTCCTCCTTTTCTCCATAGAAACTCTTCCTAAAAGACTTTAGGGCTTCACTTTTCTCTTCCAAGAGACTACAAAAGGATATTTGTTCAACAGTTTTCTCTGAGAGACCTACTCTTAGTTGAACTGAGATCACCTTTGAAAAAATGTTTTTGATATTACTAACAAATTTTGATTAAATGGGGGATTCTTACAAAGATGAAGGGGGAAATAGAGATATATGTTTGATATACACATAGATGTTCATACACTTTGTTTATTTTATATAATTTTGTACACATTATGTATGAAATAAACATTTTGTAAAAAAGCTGATATACACATTTTCTGGATACCTGATATAACAGTTAATTATTGAAATTATGTAGTTTATTTTTTAATGGTTTCAGACAGTACCCTGAGAGTGAACAATAACCACATAAGGAAGATAAAATATTAAAATGTCAATATTCTTCATTGTAATCTAAGATATTTGTTAGCAAATAATTATAAGGTATAGTATGGTATTTAGACATATATATGTATATATTTATACACGTATATATAAGCAAACTTATATACCTATATTATGTATACACATGCAGGGACTTACACATATGTTTTAATACAATATTTTTTTGAGGGAGAGCATACAGAAATGAAAAATTTGAGACCTTATTTGCCTTTGGACTATAATAACTTTTAGAAATCATTATTTTCTACCACTCATATATTCAGACAACAAAAAGCATTAGAAGTGTGCAAATGCCTTTCAAGGTGGTATCTGACAGTGAGTAGAACGGTGGTATTTTTTGTGCTTTTTGGTTTTTACAGCAAAAGATATGAGAGATTGTAAGAAAGAACATCTATAAATTGTTTCTGACTTTTAGTTCAGAATCAATATTAGACAATGGCAGTAATTTTCATATAATTATATGTGTTGAACCTCTTTTCAAGGGGGTAATATGACTTAAAATGCTTTTCACCTTGGCAATAACCGCTGTACTTTGTAGTGTATTACAAAATGACAGCAGGACTTAAATTTGCGAAGAAGGTCAACCCTTCAGACAGTGACGCCTTGGGAAAACCAGAAATTGTTCCCACTTCTCAGTCTGTGAAGCCACTGGCATCCCAAATAGTCACAAAGCATTTTATTGCCTTAGGCTATTTCAAAGTCAGAGCTGCTTCATTCTAATTAAAATATATTTACACTGCTTAATAAGAAGCAGCCTTTTAACAAGAGTACATTATTGTGTACAAGAAATCCCAGTTGTTCCTCTAAAAGCTACTTACATACAACACCATTTAATAAAACAAGGAAATCCAAAATACTCAAATTGGAAGAAAATGTCATAAGAAATAAGTAATGAACTCAGTTTAAATGTTATCACAAAGTGAAGAAGAAGCATGAAGGCTGTTATAATTCTTAGAAGGAGAAAGTTTGAAGATTGTTATCACTACTCAAACTCCACCAATAAATTATTTTAATTTTTTCTCTGAATATTGGAACTCAAATAAATGCATATAGTTCCTAATAAACCCCACCTGCTTTATGTGAGTTTCAGAAGATGAGAAATGATTTTGGAATTGAAACTTAAAAGCAATACTTAAAATTGAAAGAAGAAAAATCAAAAAACACCAAACAAAACCAAGCAATATTTTATTTGCCTTACACCTTCCTTTTTTTTATTGTGTTGTAAACAAAAGAAAATAATGCATCTTCATTAAGCAGTATTTATCAAACTTATAATACTATACTTCTGTCCAAAACTTTTTAACAATATTTTTAGAAAACACTTTTTTTTAAAGGAGGCAAATAATAAATACTGGAAATTATACTAATGTCAGATAATGGAGAAGAAAAAACTTTACAAAGCCAAATTTTACTCTCTAATCTGAGTCTAATTCTGACAAAAAAAAAGATGTAACAGGCTTGAACTGTCTTACAGGATAGAACTCTAAGTTTTTCTGAATGTATTGACAATTATCTGATAATTATTGAGTTTCTGGGGAAAAGAACATAGAAGTCATGCATAAGAAAATAAGCTTAAAAAAAGATGGTATCATTAAATTGAAGTGAATTGAAGTTGCATGAAGGAAATTAACTAAATAGCTAGAAATGTTCATCTAAAAGAAAGATTCATAAAAATGCCATAGGAATTTCTATGATATGTTTTTCCATCAGTAACACCCAAGATTAAACTGACTGTGCTGCAATAATGGTGTATTATATGTATTCTTTTTAATACTTATGAAAAATCTAACAGTGAAAGAGGTGAAACCACCAAAAAGCAAAAACCACGATTATGAAGATACACAAGCTGACATGTCATTCATAACATTCTGCCTAACTGGGTCAGAGGGATAGTTCTTACCCTGAGGGATAACAAAATCCATAATTGAAAAAGGCCAGAAAAGCTCTACTTACCACTGAAGTGTTCAAGTAGATTGAGGAACAATGTGGTTTCAGACAGTAAACTGCTACAAATTGTTGCCATTTATGGAATTATTGCTGACTGTCTAAAATGTAGACCAATGCCTAAAAAACTAAGGCAGAAAAAAAGCATAAAAACTCCAAAGATATTTTAACTTATTGTAGTAAAGTAAATATGTATAAGGTCAGGTGCAGTATAGGCTTTTATATTTAAACAGCTAAACAGTTGTAAGAATAATAAATTCGCCTGATAAATTATGAGGTTTCTGCCACATGACCTTAAAGCCAACAAACCTAATTTTCTTCATGTTTTTCATAGATTTGCTTAACTTGAACCTTGAAGTCAAATAAATACATATTGTATTATACTTACTTTAACTATCAACAGCCTGATCAGCCTAGTGACCTTCAATGTTTTGGTGACTACATCAGTGGACAACATACAATAGAAAAAAAGTCCTCTTAAACCTTTGTTCAAAAATCTTGTTGCAGTTTTCCTGTTAGTGGCTGAAAGCAATGTGACCTTAACCTTGGACTATAGTAATTTTAACTCACAGTACGACACTGCAAGCACAATTCTGCATTTGCAATGTATAGACTTTATGATTATTACTTACTTGGTTTGAAGACATCAGACTTCTGAAAACTCCAAACTGTCACCGAGACCTCTTGAGTGCATTTCTTCATCACAGAGGT
The DNA here is from genome assembly GCA_013400975.1 of Atrichornis clamosus. Taxonomy (NCBI): domain Eukaryota; kingdom Metazoa; phylum Chordata; class Aves; order Passeriformes; family Menuridae; genus Atrichornis; species Atrichornis clamosus. The sequence goes on from WBMZ01012771.1 coordinate 35,949, forward strand.
CGAAAGCATTCACCCAGGGTGGTATGGGCATGCTGTGCCATGTAGCTGCTTCCAACATGGGGAAAGGGGCTACAGGTTAATTGAATAGCAAAGTGGCACAGCAAGTAAGGACACAACTCACACCTTGGTTAGTAAGAAAAGGAGAATTATGCATCCTGGAGCAAATGTTGTTATTCATGTGAAATATCAAAAAAAAAAAAAACAACTTTACAATTTTAATGTAAGTACTCTAACATAGGCTTTTTCAGTTGTGCTTTTGAAAATATCCTTTTTATTTCAGAAGATCCATTATATGCCATGCTGGGTTTGTTTTAGTTTCAGTTAATTTGTTCCTGCATGTAATCCCCAAGAATACACAAATGCTTTAATTAGACTTTAAACAGACTCAACCTTTTCATAGAGAATTCCTTCAGTTTTTTATGCAAGTTTATTGATTTTCTGTAACCAAACTTTGCTTTTATAATGGGGTATCAGACTAGTCTTTTCCATAATAAATGTCAAAGACATTTCAAAGGAATGATGACACTCTAATTCTACATTTTTCCAGTCTTTAATCTACACTTTTCGAACACTTTCATTAGACAAAGATAATTACATTTGAGTGGATTTCAGTCAAAACCTCTGAGCTTGTAAAATTATCTATTAAATCACTTCAATTTTGTTTCTAAATTGTTTAGGAAGCATTATCTGTTACTGAAGTCTCATGCAATCTAAAGTCTATTTTAACAATTGTTTTGGTTGTTAGATACAAAAAACTCTGCTTCATTAACCAGAGTTAATGTTTACTAAATACCTGTCCTTTCAACTTACTAGAGTTGCTTGAAGTTAGTATATACAATCATTCCCCTGTTCTCTGACTTTTTATATAGGAATATTGTTCATAAACGATTTATCTGAATTATTCTCAATTTCAGATGAAGCTGTGGTCTCACTGAAGGATGGGAACTGTAATTGGCATGGAGTGGTTCTCCATGTAATACTTATGTCTGCAAAAACAAAGTAATTAGAAGCGAAGATTTTCATACATTTAATCTGAAGTGGGAGCTAGGAATGAATTTTCATTTTATTTTCCTGTTGATGGAGAAAGTGACATAAAGTGTTGAATATATCAACGATTTAAGCAAGTTTATATCCTCAATTTTGTAGGACCTATGTTTTTGCTCCTTTGACATAAATGTGCATGCTTGGGTAAGGAGGGTGTCATGAAATGTTTTACCCAGAAGAGCAGTAAGTACCCACAGAACACAGCAAATTTATTGTGAAAAAGAAAAATCTTTCCAATTATTTGCAAAATTTTGTAAAAATACTAATATTTCTAAAGTTTTTCTGACAGTGTTAGGAATGACATTCATGCTCCATGTATTCTTCAAAACCTGATAGAATTAGTTAGGATCTTTTTTCAGAAGATGCAAAGCTATTTTTTTCTTGTTCTCTATTATTCTTTGTTTTGTTCTGAACAGTACTCAATCCTATATGTTGAGATATTTATGTAGGAAATACATGTAAATGTGCTTTCTACACAGAAAGTGTGTCTTCTCCAATAACTTAACCTTACTTCAGTTCACCAAACTGAACTTTAGTTAATTATAATTGCTTATTTCCCTACTGACTTTCCTTCTTGTTATGCTTTAGACTTGCAGTGATGTAGTCCTGACTAATTATTTCTTGAAAACTGATTAAAATCCCGTCCATAATACTTAAATAAGGAATCCTTTAATTTCTTTTTGTTATATTTGCTAATTGACTGGACATGTAAACATAACTGCTAATATCAGTAGTGTTTCATGCCTGACATGAAATTTACTGTCCTTTTTCTTTTACGAGAGAAAGGATCACAACTATTGTTACTTTAAGGAATAGGTACAACTTGAAAGAATTATGTTATCTTCTGATAATGGAAGTGTTGCAACCTTCTTTGCATGAGTTGCATTGCTGCAGCACCACATCAACAGCTGAAAACAGAATGATTTTCAGAAATTGTTCCTGGTTTTATTTTTAGTATTGAACTTCCCTACTCCATTGCAGAAACAAATATCATGCTGATGAAGCACTCTTGCATTAAAGTTAATTTGAAATAACAACGTTACAAATCCATGTGTTACAAATGCAGGAGTACTGCATGGTGTGACTATATATTCCTGTAGGCGCTGCCATAATGGGCCATAAGCTCTGTTCTGAGTTTGCCAGGCCTCAGGACCAAGGCTTAACCATTATGCTCTGTTATGCTGTGATCTACCTGAAGTCATGTTTTACTTGGTGTAGCTGCGACAACAGCTTCTCCAAATGACTAAGTGTCTGTGGCTAATTTGTTTTACTTTTATTTGCTTTTGTGAGGCATAACGATAATTTTAGGTTAAAAGCAGCAGCGTCAAGCGTTTTACTTTAAATGGGATAGTTTAAATTCTAAAGTAATGATGCAGTGTAGAAAAACACAGGCATGGTACAATATCAGAGTCCTTCAGAAGTCAAGACACAAAATACAGCTTTGACAACCCAGCCATGATCATTAAAAAGACGCAGATGTGGAGCTGGACAAAACAGGGTTTAGAGGTAACAAAATCTATGTAAGAGACACAATATTTAGTGAACTTGAATGTAAAGCTGCAGAATGATAAAGAAAGAGCAAAGGTATAAAAGTATATTAGCAAACATGACCTCAAGAATACTCTGTGCCAAGAAAAATGAACCATCATTGTGAACATCATTTTCCTACCAGTGATAGGTTCTGGTTGCTTGCTGTAACTCCCTAATTACCAGCACAATGAAATCACTGGCTTGGATGGATGTATTGTTCACTGGCTAAAACCTGGCTGGACGGCCAAGCCCAGAGAGCTGTAGTGAATGGAGTTAGATCCAGTAGTGACTTTTCACAAGTGGTGAACTCTAGGGGCCAGCATTTGGGCCAGTCCTGTTTAATATCTTTATCAATGACCTGGAAGAGGGGATTGAGTGCACCCTCAGTGCATTTGCAGACAATAACAAGTTGGGCAGGATTATTGATTTGCTGAATGGTAAGAAGGTTCTGCAGAGGGATCTGGAGAGGCTAGATTGATGGGCTGAGTCCAACTGTGTGAGGTTTGACAAGGTGAAGTGCCAGCTCCTGAGCTTTAACCCCATGTAAGTGCAGATGCTGAAGCATGTCCAAATAATGTCAACAAGGATGGTGAACTGCCTGAGAAAAGGCTGTAGTAAGGAGGATGTTGGTCTTTTCTCCCAGGTAGCAAATAATAGGACAAGAGTAAATGGTCTCCAGTTATGCCAGGGGAGTTTTTGACTGGATATTAAAGAGAATTCTTCATGGAAAGAGCTTTTAAGCATTGGGGAACACTCATAAAAAGGAAGTAGCTGAGTCATTGTTCCTGGAGGTATTTAGAAGATGTAGCACTTAGGGACACGGTTTAGTTGTGGGCTTGGTAGTGTTAGGTTAATGGTTGGACTCAATGATCTTGGAGGTCTTTCCCATTCTAAATGATTCTATGTTTACATAAACCAGGCAAACAATGGAAGGGTGAGCATGACACTGTGAAAAAGGGACAGAGACTATGAGCATGTGCTACAATTTTAATTGTGTTATTACTACTATTACTGAGAATTTTTCTGTATAGACTTTTTTTCTATTTAGATTTTTATTCTTCGCTTTTCTGTGGTTAGAACTAGACTAGTAATGATTCTTGAATTGGACTGTTAAGATTTAATTAACACTTTTAAATTATTTGTTTTGCATGCATCTATCGATCTATCTATCTAACTATCAATATATCTGTTTTGGGTTAACCTTAGCACTCATCACAAGATATTGACCTCTTGGAACAAGTCCAGAGGAGAGCCACTATGTTGATCACAGGTTTGGAACACCTCTCCTATGAAGACAGGCTGAGAGAGTTGGGGATGTTCAACCTGGAGAACAGGAGACTCTGAGGAGGCCCTAGAGCAGTTTCCACTCTGTAAAGTGGTTTTAAAAGAAGGCTGGAAAAGGACTTTTTGCATGGGAATGTAGTGATAGGACAAGAGGCAGTAACCTTAAGCTGAAGAAGGGAAGGTTTAGATTAGATATTAGGATGAAATTCTTTACTGTAAGGGTGGTGAGGCACTGGAAGAGGTTGCCCAGAGAGGCTGTGAATTCCCAGTCCCTGGAGGTGTTCAAGGCCAGGCTGGATGGGGCTCTGGGTAACCTGGTCTAGTGGAAGGTTCCTTGCCCATGGCAGGGGATTGTAATGAGATGATTTTTAAGGCCCCTTCCAGCCCTAAGCCTTCTAAGATTCTTTGATTCTATGATTCTACTAAATGTATTAATGTCAATGACAGAGTGTGGCTGTGGCTGTGGAAATGTATTGTGAAATTTGCTCTGAAACAGTTTAGGATTGTGAAATGCAGTTTCTTGGAGACCTACGCTTGATAATCCCGCTCTGGAGCTCTTCACTCTTTTTTTAAATCTCACTCCTTGTTCTATCACTACAGGCCTTGATGAAAGTCTCTGTCCATCTTCCCTGTAAGCCCTTCCTATATATTAAAAGGCTTCTAAAAGGTCTTTTCAGAGCTTCTCTAGGCTGAACAACCCCAACCCTCTCATCCTTTTACCATAGGAGAGGTGTTTCACTCCTCTTATCATTTCCATGGCCCTTCCCTGGCCACATTCTAACTGGTCTTTCTTGTGCTGGGGACCCCAAATCTGAATGCAGTAGTGCAGGTGGGGTCTCTTGAAAACAGAGTACATGGGGAGAATAATCTCCCTCAGCCTGTTGGCCGTACTACGTTTGATGCAGCCCAGGATACAATCAGTGTTCTGGGCTCAAGTGCACATAGCTGGCCCATACCCAATTTTATGTCCAACGTCCATTGTTCAGTGATGAAGGATGTTGATAGCATAATGCTTGTGCTAGCGTCTTTCTTTGTCATAAAGTTATCTTGTTTTGACAAAAACAAATAAACAACAAAGTTTATCTCTTATATTTTACAATTGGTGCTTACCTGATGTTTTACAGTAATACATCATCAATTCACTGGTCCACTGGTAATGTATGAAAGTTAATGTGTAATCAACACACCATGATTTTGATTATAACTTCACTTTAATGAATTACCAGAGCAAAGCCAGCAGGTGCATACTAATTACTGATCATATCACTGCAGCATGAATTTCTTTGCTGTTTTTACAAGCAGGGAATGTGCTGAGGGTGATCTGAGTGTTTACTTCTGGAGGAAGGGTAGCTCCTGAGACGTCAAAATGTGATTATAAAACCCTACTGTTACTGCACTTGTACTTTCAAAATCTTATTGTTGACATAGAGAGCCACAGCAATTCCACATTACAGTTATAAAAAATTTGTATGTAACAAAAAAGGTAAATTCTTGTTTTGTGTTTGTCCATTCAAGTGTTAGGTGTGTATTTAAAAGCTGAAACTCATGCTCAGTGCAAATTTTCATAGGAATTTGTGGTACATGATGTGACAAGGGCAAGCAGCCATAAATTCTGGCTTGGGAAGTTCAGACTGTACATTTAAAAAATGAAAAAAAACACAAATAAAACCTGGAGAGTAATGCAACACTGAAACAGACTGGCCAGAGATTATGCATTTTCTGTCACTAGAGGTTTTTTATAAGATGCCTAGACAAAGCCAAGGCTGAATGACCTAGCACTCAGACCAGCTCTTCCAGTGTCCAGTCAACTTTTCACAGAATCACAGAATAAGCTGAGTTGAAAGTGACCCAACAAGGATCATCAAGTCCAACTCCCAGCTCTTCTGTTATTTTGAATGATTGTGAATAAATACTTTGCAAGGCCCTTATCCCATGTGTGTATATTTTCTCCAATGATGATAAAATGTCCTCTTTCTACAACCACTTAGCATTTACTATGAACACACTGTGAGAATATCTGTAAGATTATTAATTGCCTATTCATTCATTAGAGATCAGTAGAGAATTCAATTAAATATTTCTTTTGCCTTGAAGTGAAGTATGAATTGTCACTGTCTTCATTAAACCATCGTATAAATACTATTGTCCAACAAGTATATATCTGTATAAAAATAAAATGGTTGAGGTGACATATTATAAGAAACTGAATAAACCAGTATGCCTTCATAGCAAGTAAATTATTAAGGTCATAAAGCTTTTCAAAAAAAATTTTTTTTTAATTAACATCAAAAGGTATTTCAAAACTGTACATTCTATAGCAGAACATAAAGAGAATACTAAAAGACAGCAATTCCAACTGAATAATGATGACAGCTTCATACAATAGTAAGGGCCGGATTCTTAGATTTGAGGAGAACAATCTTAATAAATACATTTCTAAAAGAAATACAGATTTCTCTCCAGTGCTTTGGAGATGAAAACCTGCTTTTCTCTACAGTCATGCCCATAGATATATTATAAATCTTGGAGGAAAAAAAAACAAACAAACGCCCCGACACACACACAAAACACAACATAAAACTTTATTTTTCATTCTCTTAGAAAAACGATGATTTTGAATCCCATTTCAGGTGCCAAGATATGCCCATTCTCATGAGAGAAAATACTATATGAAATACCATAATATAGCAGGAGTCTGGAATCCACTATTCAAGTCACATCCCAGTTCCATTCTGTTAGCCCTGCCCTCTCCCCTCCCCACCAGCCTTTTGTGGCTATTTTATCAGCCTTCTAACCAATCAATATTAGTGCAAACTGAGCAAATTTAGCACAGGGTAAATTATACTCCAGCTTTTGAGTTGAAGAGAAAGACAGAAAAACAAGAAATAGGTTGTTCAAATTCTATCAGTAGTCCATTAGATGGCTGTCAATTCTTTATTTTGCATTAAAATCTTATATTGTATTTTCCTCTTTTTTTTTTTTTTTGGTTTGTTTGTTTGGTTTGGTTTGGTTTTTTTGTGGGGGGGTTGGTTGGTTGGTTGAATTAAGATCTTGCTCACATCTCAGAATCTCATTTTATTTTATTATGAATTCTGTTTCCATGTAATGAAACGTAGGATCTTTGATCCACTGCTGTTTCCAGAATTTTGCTTTTCCACTGTACCTATAAATAGAAATTAAGGATAGCATGTCATATAAGGAAAGCAGGTGTATAAGACAAACAAATCTGGCATCTGAAGAAACATTCATTAGGGACAAGTACTCCCTCTTAAGAAATTCTTCCTCATTAAAGGATAATCATGAATGCCTCAATAAGGTGACATAATTGATTACTTGTTCCTCTGTCTCAATAATTTTTGTGCTGCTTAATTCTGCCAGTGGTGGCAAGCAGGAACAAATTGCCACAGCATTATAATGTTAGATTGATATTAGTCTAGTTACAATTGATGATTTCATTTTTATTTAAATGGTAAAGACTTATAAAATTGCCTTATGCAGAAAAGGTTGAACTTGATGCACAGATGATGGCTGCTGACACAAAAATGTCTATAAAGGTCATTAACAGGCTAAAATTTGATTTCCATTGAAGAACATAATTAAAATTTGCATTATTAATATTAAAGAGTCACTGTTGTATAAGCAGAAGTTTCTAAAAACAGCATCTGCTAAGCATTGCTTAGCAATGCCTATGTATATTTTAGATGCAAGAATATGTATTGGGACAAAATTAAAGACTATAGGTTTTAAAAAAGCAAAAATAAAATGAAGACCTGTTGAACTTGAATTTAATTTTAAAGTACATAGACATTATTTTTAATCTGAAAATAATAGTTTGGGGGTGTTAGTGAGACAAGTGGTGTCAAGTTTCATGTAAGTGAAAGGCAAAGGAAGAAAAGTCTATTTTCTTCAAATTACATATACGTGGAAGCAAGAACAGTAAAAATTTCCTCAACAATATCAGTTTTGTTCTTGTCTTCAATAGGTCCAAGAAATACAAAATATGGTGTAACACCTCTTAGGCATCCATAAGTCAGAATTTTATATGAAGAGATCTAGGTGCCACGATATGATCAGAATCCAGTCTCATTTCAAAGACAGGTTAGGCCTGTAAGGATGACTTGTCTACTTTTTTTTTTATTGCCTTCTATCACAGAATTGTTCGTCCAGTTACACCAGTGTAAATCTAGTGCCTGTGCATGCAGAAACAGAAATCTAAATCTCACTTGATTTTTTTTTCGTCAGCTCATATTTCAGAAGTAGCAAAAGACATGTTAACTCCCAATACTGGGATTTTTTCTCTTTGTCACTCAAGGACAGGAGAATGCCTCAAATATTCTGTGACTTTTGCCAGTTGCTCTTACAGACGCTGCAAATCTTTGGGCAGAATAGATAGGCTCAAAGAGAGGTAAACATTTAAATCCAACTAACTTTAAAGCTTAGAAAATGTGTTATTCCTTGGAGAAACTGTTGGAACTTACAGCTTTGTATTTAAACTTCTTTGTTTTAGGCAGATAAATAAAATTTGGACAGAACAGGTATAGGGCTGAGTTATTTGGTTCTCCTCATTACATTTTATAATTTTTTATTATCAAAAATATTATGAATAACAATAAGATTGAGCATAATTGGGGGTACTACATATTTTTAAAAACAGAATCCAGATTTCACATGACCTCAAAGTGGGGCCTTTACATTTGGGGCTGTCATGTTTCACTTTACTTAAGATAGTACTTTCTGTACTGCACTTATAGTATGAGAACAGACCTCTACATAATAATCTTGTATTGCTAAAACAGGCTTGATGGTTACGAGCTGCAGCCTTTGCAGTCATCAATGTTGTCTCATGTAACATTCAAAATACCTATTAAAATGCATTCTGTAATTCAAAGAAAACCACAATCAGTGGTAGGCATTGCTAGGACAATTTTCTGGAAGTTGAGAAGATAATTAGAAGCAGAAGAAAAACTCTAAAAACCTAAGGCCTGAAGTTTCATTTCAAAGGATCTGGATTCCCTGATTTTTCCTGAACTCTTGTCTAATTTACATACCATATTCCCAAGGTTTAAAGTACAATATTCAAAATTTTAAGAAAACTTACTCTTTCTTTTTGCTGAAAAGAACTATCCTTCATACTTGTCATATTATTTCATTGTATTATTGAACTTCCTATCAAAAAATTTTATTATAATCTGGGTTTATGTTTATCAGAGACTAACCTTAAAACACTCCTCAGATTTGCTGTGTCATAGAGAGCATAAGCGAGTGAAAAGGATAATTACAAAACACACTTCCATTACAGACAGTTCAATGAAGGATTGGGAAATATCCAGCTGCTAATGTGTTTTAAATTATATACCTTTATACTGTGTGCTTTCTAATATTAGGAAAATTGGTACCCACCTTCATATACTCAGATAAAAGGAATTCATTTAATCTCGCATTGGGCATTTTAGCTGTTCAGAACATAATCAGGAATATCACTTTTCTAATCAAACAAAGAAAAAAGAAGAAAGAAAGCATTTCATTTGTAGTATAGTAGAAGCAGAAAATCCAGGTATAGCTGATTTAGACAATAAAGAAAAAGACATTTCTGCCAAATTATACTAATTTCCTTCAGTGTCATAACTCCTGTTGAGTTCCCGTAAAGTGTACCAACAGTGCCTCAAGTTCTATTTCCAGAAATACTGACAGGATATAGGACTTTCTTTTTTTTCTCCATGGATCTCTCTGGCACAGTATTTGAGCTCTTCTGTCTGCCTATTCCCTTTCCATAATTTCATACTACCAGTATCGACTTTCATATTACTAAATTCTACAAGACTCTATATCTCCCATTTTACCTACAAAAATATAAAAATAGGCAGGGTGGAAAGTGTAAAAGGGTAGGAGCCAAGAGCAGCTGAGGTCTTTTGCATGGAAGACAAGTAATGGGAGAAGAGTGGTCTCAATCACACATGGAGCTGAGGTGTTTGAGCATGCACCTGAGCCCAGAAGCTGTGACACATTCATTGGTGTCATGGGGTAAAAAGGTACCTAAATAATTCCAGTGAGATCTTTGGAATGAATTAGAATACCGTAGAGGGAAACATGATGCTTTCACATGAAAATGAGTAAGTGGAAAATTTGCAAGGATTAGATGAAAAAGTGAGGGACAAAAACAGGCGGGTAGGTGTTAAAGAATTTTCTGCACCCTAGGTATGCTGTAGCAGGGTCTCAGACTTTAAGTCCAATAAGGTAATTCATTTGAGTAATACAGCAGTAGAAACAACTTGAGCAGGGTGCCTCCAAAAATGAACTCTAAACAAAGAAATCCCTGTGCAATTCTACCTTTACAGTCTAAATTCTCCACCTCTCTCAAGACAGTTCTGACCAGTAGTAATATTAGCGTCTGGGGTCTTCTCATTCCTCATTGGATCCCTTCATTGTCTCTAGGCAGGCCACTTCTTTTCTTATAAGGTTGCAGCTTCTGCTGACGAGTGTAGCAACCTTCCTTGCTTCTTTATCTTCCAGCACCAACCAGCTCTGGGGCCTCCAATTACTTAACTAGGTAAAAGTTCAGCATATCACAGTTTACAGACTAAGGCTTCAGCACACATAAATACTAATGCTAAATTATGATAAGGGATTAAAATCCTTTATTTTACTACTGTAGGATTGGGTCAAATAGGGAGACCGGAAGGTGGTTAGAGACCTACTTGCATGATACATTTAAATGTAGCCACAGTGTTACAGAACTACTGCTGCCTCTCACACTGCCCACATATCACTTGAGATCACCACAGTGATGTCCATGTCACAGCACTATATGATGTATGCTGAAAATGTAAGAATATAGATTTGTACATGAAAGGAGAATGAGGAAATACATGACCAGCTGGGGAGTGTGTGTGTGTGTTTGTGCATGAACATAATTTACAGCTTCAGTTGATTCTCCAATTTTGCACTTTTAAATACCTATGGATGTTGTTTAATTATTGTTATGTGTATTATCAAACAGTATTTTTTATATACATTATAAATATACAGTATATTTTTTATACTGTTAATGCACTGACAAGCATGTTGTAAATTACTTGCCAAATATGGGCATCACTTCACAATACAAGTATTTTAATCACATTTTACAGGTGAGTCAATTAAGCTCTGAGTAAACAAATCAGAGAAGTTAAACCTATTGAATCTATTCAACTTTTTCTCTAAATCCAAGAGAAAACTAATGGGTGAGACCATGAACACACCCTATAAAACCCTAGAGAAGGGATAAAAATAGTAATAGAAATCTCTTCGTGGTACATCACAAACATATAACATGATCCTATCACTTCAAACTAAGCAAGATAAATTCAACCTTGGCACACAATTTCAACTGCATTTTCCTAGCAATTGCAATAACATCTCAAGAATTCTGCTGGCTTCTCTCTTGCTGGTAAAATTTATATCAAGATCATTTAACTAAAGCATGCTTTAGTTTAGCACCAACTACAGGACTGACAAATTGTATCAGGAAGCTCATTAGGCCTCCATTAAGTGAGAGATCAAACTGCAAGATTATAGCAGTTGCTTCAAGTCGAGAGTTTGTGAAGGATGTGACAAGACAAAGAAGTGACTGCTTTCATACAGAATCCACATCATTCAAGGGCACTGAACCTACTGCTAGCCTTTAATAAGGTTAGGATTTCTATATGCTGCTCAAAGTCTCTCGGTGACACGTATATTAGCGTATGTTGAAAAAAAGTAAAACCTCTTTTTCTAATGCATGTTCCTCCTGTTCAGTACAAGAGATCTTGCACAGGTGATTTAATCGTCTATATTGACAGAGCTTTTTTCACCAATTAATATTTATTTAATATTAGTGCTTGCTGATCAACATTTATTAGTTAAATGTACTGATTTTAAACAATTGGCTAAGTATAATATTTTAATTGCATTTTTCTTATATTTACTTTAAATATAAGTAAGGTATAAGGGAGAAATGTCTGTCCCTGCAGATTAGTTTTTCCTTGGCAATTCTTTAATTAATACCAATTTATAAATTACATAATGAAATTTATTTAATTTCTAGTGCAAAAGGATTTTGGGCATAATTTCCTAAGGTGCATACTTGCAAGTCAATCTTTTGACTGTACTACTCCGCATCTGATTTGAGGAACCTCTTCCGGGCTTCTCATTTTGAAGGATGATGTTCTTAACCATAGAAGTACAGCTTTGGTTACTGTCTAAATACCATAACATTAGATATTGCCAAGGAATCAACGTGTCTGAGTACTTTCAGCATGAAGATTAATCAACTATCAATAATCACATGGATTATTTCTGTTGTTTCACTTGCAAGTAAATTACTGTGTGTCAAGCAGGCATTTATGGCATTAGTCCCAGATCTGAAATGTTGCTCTCCCTGGAAAAAATCCAGGTGTAATTCAGGAGCAATAGTCAGTCTTTAATCTTCAAGAAAAATAATGCCATCATTCAGCAGAGGCTAAACTCACTTCTTAAATAAGGCAAGAAATTAGTGATTTTGAAGGGAGTGGTAGCCTATATCTTTCAAAGTTAACACTAATTATACAATAGCTTGCTAATGGAGGAGCAGAGAGCAGAAATATAGTTCCATGTCCCCTCTCCTTCTCCCTCCTCTTGACCATGTTCTACCACCTTCTTTCTTGTATCCACCTTCCGAAAAACTTTTTTATTTCAAAATGTTTAAAAATATATTCTGTACATTCTATGATATGAAAAATTATCTCAAGTTAGTCTTCAGAATCTGATGGTTTTTCAGACTCAGGATCATAATTCTATTTTCCGACATACCTGGTTATACCTGCAAGACCCACATAGTTATGTATGACATAGGAGGTATAATTTAGCTTGAAAGAATACCAGGAAGGCTATTATCAATATATTTTCTCATGATTTAAGTACTCATAAAACCCCTTGGACTATTATTGATTTTTACAGACGTGATTGCACCATTAGATCATTATCACAAAGCTGGTCTTCAGGTTTCTTGAGTAAAATACAAGACAATCAACAAAGAAATCCTACAGACTAAATTCACTTTTTATAAGAAAGATTGTTTATTTGTATTCTCCTTGAATTGCTGTAAGAATTATTTGCATTCTCCTTGAATTGCTCGTGGACTTGCTGTAAGAACAAATGTATAGCAAAAAGCTTTATGATTAGAAACTAGGACTAATATTTTAACATCAGGGACAGCTGAGCACTACATTAGACTGCAATTTGCAACCTGCTTCAGGGGATGTTATTGTTAATTACAATCTTTGAGCAGGGTTTTGGTTTATAGTAGTGTTATATATAGAGAGTGTTAGAGATATATATGTAATGAATTTAAATTATAAAAAATGTAGTAAATCAGCTTTGCAGTGAATGAGCTAACGCTGCATTCAAATCTGCAAACCTCAGTTTTTGTTAGTAATTGATCCAGTATTTAGGAGCTGAAGCTCCACTGTGACTCAAAGGTAAGAGGGTGAACACTCCTTGCAAATTCTTTCTTGTTATTTTTTCTCTTACACTGTTTGGGTTTTGACATGAACAAGACATCGTCAACAAATGTATCTAAGGATTAAGTGATAATTAATGTTGCATATTCAAATTTCATCATAGTCATTGATATTGAATTTTCCATTGCAATCTAGACAAACCATAGCAATTAGGACTTAAAAAGAGAAATAGTTTTTTAACATAATCTGAGAAAACAGCAAGGTGTTTTTTAACTGCACTGATGAAAGAGGAAACTATAGTAGTCAGCTGAAATGCTTTGCAACCATGACAATAAATCATTAAGAAGAAGAAATAAGTGAAGCAACTTCTGACGTCATTTTCAAATGGGAGCAATGAAGTGGAAAATTGCTATACTATGAAGAAGAACATTTACTAATACTGCAATAAATCTTTCACTGAATACTATCACAGTTTAAATTAAAATAATTTATAATTAAGTTTAAAGGATCTTTGAACATATTATTTTTGTTATGAGTCCTAGTAATGTTATTCCTCTGCCTGTTAATTTAAAAGAAAATGCTAAAATCTCATTTTAAAAGATCCTATATAGTAGACTTGAGGTGAAATTTTCAATAAGTGCATCCATTTGCTATCCTGAGATGAGTTCAGCTATGACACTTTTTACAGAAGTTCTGACACTTTCTTAAGTTTAGTCACAAGAAGAATAGTTTAGATAGAGATACAAACAAATTTAATAGGTTAAAATAGCATTTGAAATATTACTGCATTGGTCAACTCCAATGTGCTAGTAACAGTACATAGCCAATGCAATAATGTGAGAAAAGTTATGTTCTGTAGCAAAAATAGAATCAATTGACATAATTCACTCACTTGGCCTTCAACCAGTAATTAGGGATTGCATAGAGAGTAAGTCATAAGAGTAAAATCATAGTGCCAGCACTGAATAACAAGAATATTCTATAACAAAATTTGGAAATTCTTTATACATATTTACAATTTTGCACAGTGTCTTTGACAAAAATAATACTGTTTAGAGTATTTAAAGACTTTCCAATTCTGCTAAAATCAAAATAGGTAAAAAAATTGGTGTTCTCCCTGGGTAAACAGAATAACCATCAGAATAACCAATTCTTCATAAAGTATTTACTAGTTTGAATGCATACTAATATGGAGCTATAATTTTGAGTGAAATTTGTTTTATTCAATGGCAATTTTTAAAAATAATTTTGACATTTTTTAAATGCATCATAATAATGATATATTTCCATATCACTTTTAAAGTCCTTTACATTGTTTATAACAGTTATAGTCAGCATATGTATATAATGGATATATAAACACTCATCATGTAGAAAAAGCTTTATTTCAAGAACAGTACATTTTTGTTTACATATAAAGATCATAAATACAGAAACCCAGTAGCTTTTCTCTACTGATTATTTTTCTTGAAGAGTAGGAAATTCCTGAACATATTTTTCTTATATTAGCTTTTCATATTTTAATTCAATGCATTTTCAGCTTATGAAAACAGAAGATTATTTCTTAAATTCTCTCAAAATAAAACAGAGCTTATTTTTTTATTTATCATTCTAAAGTACTTAGAATGACCTTTTTGGATATTTTGGTGTTGAGTTCAATGCTAGCAAGTTTGGAAATTTCGTTGTTGACAGCTTAAGCACGTATGATAAATTAGTGATTTGTAAACTTAAACATTGTTTCATTAGATTAAAAAATGCAGAAGCGAACAAACAACACTTTTTATCTCTCTGTACCTCCATATTCTAAGACTAAACTTTGTATATATTAATTATTTTGCTATCTCCTGTATCAAGGAAGATATCAGAGCTGTCTTAAACTACTGGCAGCAGATTGATTTTTAATTTAGAACATGTTGAATATTAAAATTCCAAGGGAAAAAAATGAGTTAAATACTTAGAATTAGAAGCAACTAACCGGAAATAACTCAACTTTGGGACCAGTCCTGTTTAATATCTTTCTCAATTACAGGTATAAAGGGATCAAGTACATCCTCAGTAAATTTGCAGACTGTTGGGCAGGAATGTAGAGGTTCTTGAGGGTAGGAAGGCTCTGCAGAGGGATCTGGACAGGTTGTATCAGTGGACTGAGGCCAATTGCATCGAGTTCAACAAGGCTTAGTGCCAGGTCTTGCACCTGGGTCACAACAACCCCAGCAACACTACAGACCTGGGGAAGGAAGATTGGCTGGAAAGCTGCCCAGCAGAAAAAGACCTGAGTTGACAGCTGGTTGACAGCAGCTGAACATGAGGCAGTGTGTGCCCAGGTGGCCAGGAAGGACAGTGGTGTCCTGGCATGTATCAGCAAGAGTGTAAATAGTCCAGCAGGACCAGGACAGTGACGTACCCCTGTATCCAGCACTGGGGAGGCCACCCCTTGAGTGCAGTGTCCCGTTCTGGGCCTCTCATGGCAAGAAAGACATTGAGGTGCTGGAGTGTGTCCAGAGAAGAGCAACAAAACTGGGGAAGTGTCTGGAGCACAGGTCTCAGGAGGAATAGCTGAAGGAACTGAGGTTTTTTCAGTCTGGAGAAAAGGAGGCTCAGGGGAGACCTTATCGCTCTCTACAACTGCCTGAAAGGAGGTTATAGTAAGGTGAAGGCCTCTTCTCCCACATAACAAGTGACAGGACAAAAGGAAATGGCCTAAAATTGCATCAGAGGAGGTTTAGATGGATATAAGGAAAAATTTCTTGACCCAAAGGGCTGCCAAGCATTGCAGCAGGCTTCTCAGGGAAGTGGTTGAGTCATCATCCTGGAGGTATTTAAAAGACATGTAGATGTGGCACTTAGGAACATGGTTCACTGGTGGAAATGGCGTGCTGGGTTACTGGTTAGACTCAATGATCTTAATGTTCTGTGAAATATTTCAATTTTAGTCAGTTTCTAAGGTCTATAACTCTGAAATATTTTGGCCATTTACATCATGTGAAACCAGTCATCTCCATACTATGTTGGAACACAGGTTACTGTGATTTTGTGGATACCGTGATGGTTTCTTTAGAAGCTCAGGGGCAGACAGGAATCTGTGTACAATGATAAAACAAGCTTACCTTGTACATGTTTCACAGCAGATCAATGTGAACAACTTACAGTCTAGAAGACAGAGACTTTTGGAGACATATTTCCACAATAACCTATAATATTCCACTCCCCATGCTAACTCAGCTCCTGGGCAAATACTGTTTTGTAGCTGGCTGGCTAGGTCAGAATTCACCTCTTCATCTTTCACAACCACCTGTGAGGAATCAGCCAGTCTTTGGCCTCTTCAGTGCCCTTGTTTCTTACCTCCACCTGTCCTGACAGTTTAGACTGCCTAGAGAGTTTAGGCAATCAAATACCATTTTGTACCATGTATAATTAAAACACTCAGCTCTCAATCTAGTCTACAGTCTCTAGGCACTCCTATAATGTAGGTTTGGTACTAAAATCATCTGGCAGGATGGCAGTTATTTTGTATCTGATCTGAACTCTGCTGCTGAAAGCTTTCATAATATTTTTAAGGTATATATTGGATAACAATAGTTCTCAAAATATCGGGTTCTACTGCCCTTTTTTTTTCTTTTCTTGTCTGATCCAGTTATCAAGCTGCGTGACATCTATCAGAGTCAGGCTTCAATCATCATGATTTTATTCAAATCTTAATTACTTTGTTTCTTGCCTCTGATAATGATTGGTATGTGAATAATTGCAGCAAAGACACAGCTTGCAAGTCACCCAGTTGTTCACTGGAAACTGGGTAGGCTTTTCACTGCCTGGGTGAGCCGCCAACATTCCAACATAAATTTTTTATTTTGGGTTATTCTGATCTGTAGTATTTACATTTCTTCTAAACTGTTCTTCAGCTTTGAGCAAGCCTTATGGATTTCAGTTTTGTTGACTAGAACATGAAGAGTAAATAGAAATATTTTCCTTTCCTTATTTCCCACAAAAGAAAAAAAAATCTCATTACAGATAATGATAATAATGAAAAAAACCCCAGATATATTGGTACCTTTTAAGCATGTATTCTTTCATTTTGGAATACTTTTTATTTTTAAAAAATAACTTCCAGCAATTGTTAATATTCTTTTGTAGGAAAATCTCACACAAATCCTGCAAAAAATATATAGATTGATGAAGCTTTGTTTATTGAATTCTTTCCAGTTACTAGGGAACAGATGTGCCCCCTCTTGCTTACAGGAATGACTTGAAGAAAATAGTTGCATATTTAAATTGGCTCCCAGCTCCTAAGGCAAAGCCTACATGATTCATCTTTCCTGCAAGAAAACAGAAATTGTATTAAATATTCACAGAATATAGCTACAGCATTTACAAAGGTGGGTTCCAAACCACAAAAGGGACAGAGAAGGTGTCTCAGAAGAATCAGTGTGAAATTTTTTAAAGACATAAACCACCAGAACAAAATGAGCCACCTACTCTAGTGAGTTGGGAAAGTACACCTTGAAAGATAAATGAGACAGTTAAGGAAACACAGTGAACTTCTAACACTTGAAACTCTTTCCTTCTCTTGCTCCTTAGCTGTCTTTTTTTATTATTTTTTAACATTTTTTGATAAATTAATACTTTTATATCTGCATGTATATGTCTGTGTATGTTTATATACATACATAGACACAGGCATATACATACATAAGGATAGATTTTTCATAAGGCTGCATACATTTACTTTTTTACTTTATTTACCAGGCCTTTGTATGTCCTCAAATCTTTCTTCCCATGTTGCATTTGCTAGATTTTTAACCAGACAGAAGAAAATGTCCTTTGACTGCACATTCAGTCATTACCCCTATTTTTATTTCATGATGCAACTGAACTGAATGCTGCATGGTGAAAATATTCTGGACATGTTCAATCCTGCCCAGCTGCAGAATGATGAGAAAACTGAAGTGGGGGCATGGTACACATTTGTTATGTTGTCTGGATCTTCTGTGGATCTTTTGTGCTTTTTTAATGTAAAGAGTCTTTTTACATGAGCTTCAAAAGTAATCCAGAATACTCAGGAGATTTACAGTGCATGAAAGCTGTATTTTGTTTTCTTAGATTTTTCTGGGGGTGACATCACAGATGATCTAAAGAGGATTTTCTATGACATTCCACTGCTGTAAAAGGAGGTAACGGACAAATCCATGAGGTACATGAAGTATATGACACAGGTGATTGTTTAACCTTCTGTGATCAGGCAGTTTAATACAGAAACTTGCTACATGTCTAAGAGGTAAAACAGCTTTTCACAAAGGGCAGTGGAAGTCCCAGAGACATTTTTGTGTGTGATGTGCTAAAGGCATAAAAACAGTGGTTGCATAGCCTCCTAAAATATCAAAGCATGAAAGATGAACTTGCTGATCTAATATTAACCAGAAGAAATTTTCTACTTCCCACACATAACCCTACACTATTAAATGACAGGCACTTATCAAGAAAGAGAACTATTTTTGTAGTCTGCAGCAGAAAGGAAGTTATAAGCAAATTTAATTAGTTATTTACAAAGCACTTTAGATCCTTGAATGAAAGGTGCTAGAGAAATTATCATAATTATGTTTTTTTCCTGTAATCTGGCAAAGTAATTATGATGTCTCCACAGTCTTTCCAATGAGTAGGCTATAGAAATATTGAATTTTGAGATATTTTTTCTTACTAGTGTTAGACATCAATAAGGCTGAATTTTTGTTTCAGGTTTATGTCATTACAGAGTTCATTTATCAGTGTCCTTGCCACTCAGCTAGATGACTAACTTATGGTGAACTTTCCTTCCATATATATTTCCAGTAATACATATGCACTTCATTATTTCATCTTTGTTTGCAAAAATGCATATTCATATGGATTACGGAAATATTTGTCAGGACATGAAACATTTTAGAGAAATATTTATTCTTGATTATAACTTAACTGTTCATTGTGGTTTCTTATAAAACAAAGGGAGGAAAATGAATTATATTATATGTTATTTCCTTTTTCCTTTTTTTCCTTTTGGTATCAATATGTAGGCATTTTAGTTCAGATATGTATAAAATTATCCCAAATGTGAGCTGGATTCTGGGATACTTTGAACTCTACACAGCTCATTGCAAATGCCTAACACTAAACATAGGATCTAATGCTGCAATTTAGGGTTTTCAAAGTCTGATCTGATTAGGTTATCTATATCTCTCTTATAGGTAATTAGAATGTTTTTTAAAGATAATTTATCCCACCCAGTCTGGGTGTGCCATGTCCTTTTTCTACAAGATTTATTGAAGAAGGGTGATAATTCTTTGAATGAACTTCTATTTTAAAAGTGCAACCAGAATAGCACTTTTTTTTCATAAATCATTATTTTAAAGTTCAACCTTAGGAAGGCAGCTGAAGGAGATTGCACTAGTTCTCTTCTCCCTCTGTAAGATGCCATCACCTTTAGATATATGCTAGTTTGATTCATATAAAGAAACATTATCCATCTCTTTTAAGAAAGCCACTATGAAGAAAATAAATCAAGTTCAATAAAGAAACTGAAGTCACATTTGGAGAAAGACTGAAGGAAGTGTTGCAGAGAATAAAATGGAGCATGCTGGCTAGAAAGTAGGACACAGTTGTAGAAAGGTTAAGGAAATCAAGGTTCAAGTTTCTGCTCTAAAACTCTTTCTGTATTTTATCCAGTTTAATGACAAAACTGGGACACATGTGACGTGAAGAGTAATAAATCTCTATGCTCCGGTAGATAGGCAATGTGGAAAAGTTCAAAGAAGTTAATCAGGACCTTTTAAGAGTTTCATTACTACAGCTAGGAACATAGATCTAAGTTAGTAACCTAAGAACAAAACATTCTAGAACATTTTAATAATATCATGGAGTCAGTATGTCAACATGGAATTAATTTTTCTCCAAGGGAAACTTCTAGTTTTGATTTTGTGTCGAGTGCTAGAAAATGAGATTGAAAAGCCACTCTTCCACAAAATAAAAAAAATCTGTGAAACAAGAGTGAAATTATCTATACTACATATTTCAAAAATGTTGAATTCTTTCGTTTCTATGTCAAAACTTTATATTAAATATTAACATTATATCATACTATCAATTCAGCATATTACATGGCCTGAAAGCCAATATTCAATCAATTAAAATGTGAGAAGTATAAAATGTTAAGCTTAGATTTCCACAGTATTAGAACTTTTACTTGGCCTTGTTGAAATCTTTCAGTAGTACTGAAATGGGTAAGTAAAAAAAAAAATTACTTTTACCTTCTGAATATTTTCTGAACATTCTGAAAACTTCTCAACTTGGCTATTAAAAATAATTATAGTAAAAGAAGTATTCTGGTTATACCAGGTATCTGGTTATACCAGGCATGAACATCAGGTATCATGGAATTTTGATTTATTACAGCTCCCTTATTTATTTAGTTCTTACTGTAGCTGCAGCTTTTCCTCATCCACTGAACATAATGTAGTAGCACTATAGAGTTCCATACCTTAAACATGATTTACAGTCATCAGTTGCATATAAACTTTTAAATTTCACAGTTAGTTACAGGGAATCAAAATAAAAATTTAAATTATTAATGTATATATAAAATATAAATTTCCAAAACCTAATACTTGGTTCTTCTATTCATGGTTTTCAGCTTTGGGATAGATATGAACTTCCTGTACTTGATGTGTAAAACTAGAGCAAGATAACAATTTTTCATGCAAATTGAAATAAAGGTCAGGAAATTATGTGGAATAAAATATTACAGGGTTCAAGAAAAAGAAAGAACACCAAACAATGAGCAATATTGTCATGCTTGAAACTCCTTAATGTTAAAACTTCAGTGTTACCTGAAAGTGTGCATATTCATATGCAGATTTTATCAGTTCAACACAAATTCATTATCACTGACAAAAAATTGGGTCACAGAGGAAACATACAATCAAACACTATAATAATAATAAATCAGAAAAAGACCCAAATTTGTTTCTATCTCCTAGTGTAAAAAACCAAAAGAGTACTTGCAATATACAGAGAAATGAAAGGTTGATAAATCAGGGAAAAAAAAAATGGCAAAGTGTACAGGTAGAAAATATCCTGTAAGACAATGTCACTGCTAAGAAAAGGAGAGAAGATCTCTGTCTTTTTCTGTATCACTTCACTATCACAATCAACACACAGAGGCTTATCTAACTATAAAGCAAATCTTCACTGATATAGAAATGGTAATAGGTCCTACAATAAGCCTCCCTACTTATTTTCAGAATGTCTCCAATATCTTTTTTTTTTTTCTCATAATTCTTCATTTAGTTCTCTAGGACTAGAACTAAAAGCCCATTTCAGACAGAGCCTAATGAGATGGCCATGTTGTGATATGACCAGTTAAGAACTTTACTGAGAAATATAATATCTTCACATCTCTCTTATCTAAGTTTTAAGGGTTTTGTTTGGTTGGTTTGGTTTGGGTTTTTTTATTTTGCTCTTACATGATATCCGATGTACAAAAATTGTATTTTAGCTTTAATCTCTCCTTCGAAAAACATTCCCCTGTCCTTATTCTTCTGCATGCAATTTAGTACATAACATTTTCTTCAGAGACTGTTTACATATTTACCCCTTTCCATTTAGAGCCACAGGTGCATCTTGAGGTGCCATTGGGGAGGGACAGTGTAGAGGAAATAATTTTTTTTCCTAGGAACATTCACAGCAAAGACCATCTTTGTAAGACACATCCTAGAGCTTAAAAGGAAATGCAGTGTTATCTAGTGAACAGATTACTGCATTTCATTAAATTTTGAAGTCATAATGATCAATTTCACCACTGACTAAATATATGATCTCAGAGAAATAATTTCATCACTCTCTACTACTGTTTCCCCAGTATTTTTTTTTTGACTCTTTGTTTTCCAACTCTAACAAGATGCTTGCATAATGGAGACTTAATTTTATTTGGGATTCCAGGCTCAATTCTAATATAGATAATAACTAAACTGGAGTCTATTTAATAATCATAGAATCAAAGAACGCTTTTGTATAAAAGGGACCTTAAAGATCATCTATGACCAACTTCCCCCACCATCATCAGGGTCACTAGGACATATGCTGAAAGTCCCATCCAAACTTGCCTTGAATGCGTCCATCAATGGAGCAGCTACAACATCTCTGGGAAACCTGTTCCAGTGCCTCATTATTCCCACAGGAAAGAATTTCTTCCTAATACATAAGCTAAATCTACCCTCTTACATCTTGTAGCCATTGCCCCTTGTCCTATCACTACACGTTCTTGCGAACAGTCCTTCTCCAACTCTCTTGTAGGCCCCTTCAGGTACTGGCAGGATGCTCTAAGGTCTCCTTACACCCTTCTCTTCTCCAGGATGAACAACCCCAACTTTCTCAGTCTGTCTGCGTGAATAGAAGAGGTCTGTGACCATCTTCATCGTAGTGCTCTAGATCTGTTCCAACTTGTCCATGTCCTTCTTATATTGGGGGTCCCAGAGCTGCGTGCTGTACTCCAGGTGGGTTCTCCTGAGAGTGGTATCCCTCAGCCTGAAGGTAACACTTCTTTTGGTGCTGCCTAGGACACAGTTGTCTTTCTGGATTGCAAGGACACCTTGCTGGGTCATGTTGAGTTTCTCATTGACAACTCCCCCAAAGTCCTTCTCCTCAAGGCTGCTCACAATCCATTCTCTGCCCAGCCTGTATTTGTGCTTGGGATTGCCCTGACCAAGGTGCAAGACTTCATGCTTGGCCTTGTTGAATTTCAGGTGGTTCGTACAGGGCAACCTCTCAAGCCTGTCTGGGTGCTCCAGTCTGTCAACTGCCCCACACAGATTGGTGTTGTCAGCAAACTTGCTGAGGGTGCACTCAAGCCCAGTGTTCACAACACTGACAAATAAAGAGCTCTAGTCCCTGAGAAAAAACACACATTACTGGTCTCCACTTGGATGTACAGCTGTTGACTGAAACTCTCAGAGTGCAACCATCCAGTCAATTCCTTTTCCACTGAGCAGTGCATCTGTCAAGCCCATGTCACTTCAGTTTAGAGAAAAGGGTGTCATGTGGGACAGTCTCAAATGCTTTGTACAAGTTCAAAACAATGACGTCAATCTCTCTTCCCTTATCCACCAACACTGTAATTCCATCAAAGAATAACACCAAATTAGTGCTGTCATGTTGGCTGTCACCAATCACTTCCTTATTTTCCATATGCCTTAGTATTGTTTCCAGGAGGATCTGCTCCATTATCTTGCAGACACAGAGGTGAGACTGACTGGCCTGTAGATCCCTGGGTCCTTTTGTTCCTCCTTTTTTAAAATGGGAATTACCTTCCTCCTTTTCCAGTAGGTGGGAACTTCTCTGAACTGCCACAACTTCTCAAATATAATGGCTTAGCAACTTTATCTATCAGTTCCTGCACGACCCACAGTTCTATCTCATCACATCCCATGGAATTCTATACCTTCAGATTCCTTAGATGTTCTTGAACCCGAACTATTCCTACACTGGGAGGTTCTTCATTCTCCCAGTGACTTCCTTTGCCTTCTGTGACTGGGACAGTGTGGCTGGAGCACTTGCTGATGAAGACTGAGGCAAAAAAGTCATCACTTACCTCATCCTTATCCATATTGCAGTTAACCAGTTTCCTTCTGGAAAGGGCCTGCTTTTTCCCTAGTCTTCCTTTTACCACAGATATACTTATAGAGGGATTTCTTGTTGCCCTTGATGTCCCTGGCCAGATTTAATTCTATCAGGGCTTTAGTTTTCCCAACCTGATCCTTGGCTGTTTGAACAATTTCTCCATATTCTTCACAGGCTACCTTTCCTTGCTTCAACTCTCCGTAGGCTTTTTCTTTTTTATGTGTATTTAAATATGTCCAGGAGCTCCTTGTTCATCTGTACAGACTTCTGGTATTTTTGCCTGGCTTCCTCTTTGTTGGGATGCTTGGAGGAGATTATCCTTGAATATTAGCCAGATTTCTTGTGCCCCTCTTCCCTCCAGAGACTTTATCCCATGGTACTCTACCAAGGACATCCCTGCAGGGACCAAAGTCTGCTCTTCTGAATTTAAGGGGTGATCTTACTGCATGTCCTCCTCACTGTCCTAAGGATCAGAAACTCCACCAGTTCATGATCAGTGCAGCCAAGGCTGATCTTGAGCTTCAAATTCCCCACTAACCCCTCCGGTAGGTGAGAATAAGGTCCAGCATAGCACCTCTCCTTCCTGGCTGTTCTCTCATTTGGAGAAGAAAGTTATCATCAGCACATTATAGGAACTTTCTGGACTGCTTATGTCGTGCCATTTTTGCCCTCCAACAGATACAGGGCTTCTTGAAACTCCCCATGAGGACCAGGGCATGGGAATATTAGGCTCCTTCTATCTGTCTATAGAGGGTCTCATCCACTTGGTGTACCTCATTGGGTGGCCTGGACCCTCACACCTGTTCCTGCCATCCCTTTAATCCTGACACATAAGGCCTCATTTGACTACTTATCCATACCCAGGTGGAGCTTGATGCATTCCAGCTGGTCACTGACATAGATAGCCTCTCCTTATTTTGCCTGCCTATTCTTCCTAAAAAGCCTGTATCCTTCCATTCCAACACTGCAGTCATAGAAGTCATCCCACCACATCTCTATAATGCGAAAGAGATCATGGCCCTGATGCTATGTGCACGTCTCTAACTTTTGCTTATTTTCCATGGTTTTTTTTTCCATCGAGGCATTTGCGTTGGGCACTTTTGTGTTGGGCTCTCCTGCTGACCTGCAACCCCTCTTCAGGTTCCAGGCACCTTCTTCTGGAACTGGCATCAAATTGGTAGAATTGTGATGGATTGAGGTTCCACTCCCCCATAAATTTTAGTTTAAAGCCCTCTTTACCAGCTAAGCAAGCCTATGACTAAAGATTCCCTTCCAATTCTCTGACATATGGGCCCCATCTGCTCCCAGCAAAACAGGTTTCTCAAAGAAAGCCCCATGGTCTAAGTAGCTGAACCTCTGTATGTGGCTGTTCTGTAACTGATTTGTTGATTAGCCCTTGATGTGACCCTTTCAAACACCTTCCCTTTGCCCAAGAATATTGCTTAAAAAACCATCTTTGCTGCAGAGGCCCTTACTGTTGCTGCCAGAGTTCCATAATCCTTTATGGTACTCCTGAGGGTGCTCCTGGCTGTATTACTGGCACCCACATGAAACAGCAGCAGCAGATGGACTTGTATGAGGCTTGGTAGTCCCTTAGTAATATCCCTGATATGAGCTCCTGGTAAGCAGCACACCTTTCTAGAGCATGTGTCAGGTTGGGATAGATCTTTGAAGGCCCAGTCACTGCTGCATGAACTCATGGTCATGGGATGTGCTGAATATGTCTTCAAGATAGAGGATACCTTCAGTGGTGCTACTTATCAATGAGAATTAAAGGAGTTGCACAACATATTGGGCTGAATCACAAAATCAAACATCTACAGCTCATCATTTACAGGATGAGTGTTTCCTTGCACAAAATGTTATCATCTATGTGTAATTTTCGTTATTATAGTTATAGTACTTATTCCATTCTCATTGTCAGTATTTCAGTTTACCTTCCTATCTCTACAGTAGTAGAATGTAGTCTCTTGGCTTTCAGTTCTGTTCTCACATTATCACCCTTCATTATACAACAATTAATCAATAGTATATGAAGTTTGTAGCTATGAAAAATATTGTCACAGAGAAGGTTGACTTCATTTGTTAAAATATTTTTCTTTGTTTCTGCAAAAGAAAATTGGTAAATTGCTATGTTTTAGTGTGAAATAAAATGAAAAGCAATGTTAAAGTTCATATCAGCAAAACATCTGCACAAAAGCAGAAAAAAAAGCAAATGCTTCTACTAGTATAAAAGGAGCTTTTAGCCATTGCTATAATCTTTCCAGTTAATTATAATGTTTCTGAATATGATGTTTCTCTGCTTGATAAGAATTAACTTTGCTGTGTTTAGGTATCCTTTAAAGAGAAAATTAGTAAGCATATGCAAAAAATCCATTTTGTAGCAGTATTTCACAATGATACCTCATGATTAAAAGATAAAGATGTTATAGATGCATATTAGGTATGTGTAAAAGAAAAACCACTATTTGTACTATTCTTACTTAATATACAATACTTGCAGCCTTTCTGAAAATCAACTAGGTATTAAGGCTTTATTTTCTATCATGTTTCCTCAGACTTTAATTTCATCTTACTATTATGAATAGGAAGGTTAACTGCATCCAATAAAATGCTAGTATATGAGAATCAGAACATCAGACATAAATTGCTATATGGTCAAATTAAACATCTATGGTTTAAAAGAGCTTTGAAAATTAAAGGATAAAGGGATCTCAGGAGAGCAGTTTCTGTCTTATTTTCCAGTTACTATCGAAAAAGCCCTTATGATTCCTGAGAATATTCTCCTTTCACAGGAAGTTCTGCCCAGCTCCTTCAAGATTCAAGGTTATAGGTCTGTTTATTTTATTCAGAGGCGTTACTAAAACAGGACAGTTAGTAAACTGAATACATAAAATCAAGGATTAAGTGTTTTAGCATGATGGCTATAGGGCGTGTCATGAAAATGAGAGTAAAAGATTCAATATATTAGAGTTTAAAGAAATATGTTTCCAGCCTGAATTTTCAGACTCAGATAATATTTGGAAAAGACAAATGAGTAATTTTCAGCTTTGAAATTCCCCAGTATTAAAACAATTACAGAATTACTGAATTGTTGCTTTGGGGTAGAAACTCTAGCTTCAAAACAGTCAGACATTGTAGAACTGAACTTAAATATAAAATATAGGAAGAAATAAGAGGAATTCATTTGTTGGGGTAATAGAGACTTAGAAGGCTGCTGAAAATGCATGATAGATGAACATATTTTCTGTGTCTGAATTATTTTAACTAGAGAAGGAAGAAAAAGGTAGTAATTTCTCTGAAAAGAGAAAAAAATGCAGACAGTTTGGAGTAAAGTAAAAATACACAGAGGAAATAATAATTTTGTGAGTGTTATTTTTCAGTCAGTGGAAGGACATTTTTGAAGGTCCTAAGTGTGGAGGGATAGACAGAACAAAACAGACCAAAAAATCTACTGCCAGATTCTTCAAGGAAGGAACAACGTTTCTATGAGCAGAAAAATAAGTAGTTTATATTTGAAAGGGTGATGATGCACTGAATGGAAGAATCACTATGTAGAATGTTTGGCCTTTGCTGAAATAAGGGTAAATCCAGATTGCCATGGTTTAATCGCAGCCTGCAACTAAACCCCACACATCCTCTTGCTCACTCACCCGCTGGTGAGATGAGGGAGAGAATTGGAAAAGTGAGAAAACTCAGCAGTTTGGATAAAGACAGTCTAGTGTAAAGCAAAAGCCGTACACATAAGCAAAGAAAAAAACAAGGAATTTAAGCAAAACAAGGAATTCATTCATCACTTCCCATGGACAGACAGGTGTTCAACCATCCCCAGGAAAGAGCAGTTACTTGGGAAGACAAACACCATCACTCCAAATGTCCCCCCTTTCTTCTTTTTCCCTAGCTTTCTATGCTAAGCACGACACCATATGGTATGAACTATCCCTCGGGTCAGTTGGAGTCAGCTCTCCTGGCTGTGTCCCCTCCCAGCCCATTGTGCACCCCAGGCTCCTTGATGTGGGGCAATGTGAGAGGGAGAAAAGTCCTTGGTGGTATATAGGCACTTCTCATCAGTAACAAAACTTCAGTGTGTTATCAACACTATTTGAGCACAAATCCAAAACATAGCCTCATACTAGCTACTATGAAGAAAATTAACTCTACCCCAGCCAAAACCAGCACACAGATGGACAAATAACATGGGTCTTTCTGCTTTTAAAAACTGTGAGCTTCAAAACAGTTTTGTGTTTTAGTTGTTATGTAGGCATGACTCTCTTCATTTACCCCAGCAAAAAACTGTTTTGTTTCTAGACCAAAAGCTCTCTAGTCTGGAGTAAATTGCATTTACACTATAATTGCAGGGACACTTTCAGCTCTTGATTGTGGGGATGTCTACAGAAGTAGGTACATGTGAAAAGATCATAGGTTTCTCTGTTAGAGCTTCTGAACTCAGCTTCAAACTACACGAAATAGAAAAACACAGAAGGTAGGTTAAAAATATAACTGTAAGAGCAAATAATTGAACTGAATGGAATGCCATGTATCCATTTTGGGTAGAAGTACTCCAGTTTAAATTCAATGCAGATAAGCAGCTTCAAAACTTCTGGTGATCTTCTGATCTACTTAACTGTCTAGAAGCTGCTTCTCACCTGTTCACTTCTTGTTTAAAAATTACTTCTTATAAATAATCACAAACTGAACAGAGTAGAGTATGGAGTAAGCAGGGTAGTGCATTCTTAGGAACTGGGCAGTCTGGAAATGATTTACAAATGTTTCTACAATATGTGCCTTCTTTTAGTTTGTCAGCTTTCTCACTGCCAGAAAGCACCCTCAAACTCACAAGTCGACATAATTCCATCTAACATGGGCTTTTAGTTATTCTCCTTCTTAGTATGAACATGCTCACAGATATGTGAACACAGTCAGTGCTTATTTCCACAGAGCTGAAATCTACCTTTTTTCCACATTATATAAAGACTGTAAAATACAGAGATGGGTATACCCTTACACATATGGAGACAGAGTACACGCATAACTCTGCATCAGAGAGTATGGTTGCTTCAGTGAGAGCAGACAATTATTCGTTAAGTTGTGAATGGCAATTACTTTGACAGAAGCAGAATAATTTTCAGTCAAACAAGCATTCAGATTATAAGATGGCCCAATTCTGCTTTTCTTCATTTATCTGGTGATAGTTTCTTCTGGAAATATCACTGCTAAATACTGTAATTGATTAGGGAGTTAAAATGCAATTTAATATGAGTAAGCTGTAGGTCTGAATTACTTCTGGATAAATAAGTACTGGACAGATAAGGATCTAGCAAACTTCTAAGTCAGTAGGAGATAGCTAATTTGTTCTGGTAAAAGCTATCACATATAGCCAAAGAGTTCTTCAACTAAATACAGAAGAAAAATAGCCAAGAATGAAATAGCTACCTAGTGAAAAATCTGCATTTTGAGAAAAAAACAATAATTTCCGTTTCCAGTTCAGCTAGACATTGAAGAATCCAGATGGCAGCATTACATCATTATTACTATTGTTGTTTAATAATACCTAGAGCCAGTCTCCATATATCATTTATAATGTATGAACACAGAAATTCCATTTACTATAATAAATGGAACAGGGATCACACTGCTCTGTATTTGCACTAAAAGGGAAACTTTTAAAATTTCTACCTTTCCATATGAAAGATATTACCAATTCCTGTTAGGTGTCATGAACAATTAGCGGTGTCTAAATTGAGTAATCACTGATATCAAGGATTGGAGGCCTCATCTGATGATTATTTTAAAAAAATGCAGTTTCTATACATTTTATCACCTTTCTGTTCTTTTCCTGCCCCAAATTTCACTAGTTAGTTTTACAGAAGCTGTCACAGCAGTAAGAGTTTGTCCACAGTTTGCAGAGAAGGCTAAGCCATGCTAGAGTGTAATGTGGATAGTGTGATCAACATCTCTATCTTCCAGAATTTAAACAGGTCAATAGGAACCACAAAGACAACTCCTATCTTTATTTGGAGCGGTACTGGAGAGAATCAGAAAAAATTAAAAGAGAGAGGTTGTGATCAATGGCGATACATCCAGGTAGAGGCTGGTGATGAATTATGTCCATCAGGGCTCTGTCTTGGGATGGATACTATTCAATATCATCATCAATGACATAGACAGAGGGATCGAGCGTATCCTGTGCAAGTTTGCAGATGACATGAAGCTGAACAGTTCAGTTGACACAGCAGAAGGACAGGATGCCACACAGGATAACCTGGATAAGCTCAAGAAGTGGGCCCACAAGAACCTCATGAAGTTCAACAAGTCCAAGTGCAACCTGCTACGCCTGGGTCAGGGCAATCCCAGACCGGAGTACAGACTGGGAGAAGTCACTGAGAGCAGTCCTGTGGAGAAGGACTGGACGGTACTGAGGGATGAAAAGCTAGACATTAGCCAGCAGCATGCCAAGAAGGCCAACCACATCCTGAGCTGCATCAGAAGAGGGGTAGCCAGTGGGTTGAAGGAGGAGATTCTCCCATTCTACAGTGCCTCTCAGAGGTCCCAGTTAGAGTAATGTATCCAGCCCTGGAGTCCTCAGCACAAGATAGATGTGGACCTCTTAGATTGCGTCCAGAGGAGGGTCTCAAAGAAAATCTGAGGGCTGGAGCACCTCTCCTATGAAGATAGTCTGAGAGAGCTGGAGTTCTTCAACTTTGAGAAGAGAAGGGTATGAGAAGACTTTATAGCAGCCTTCCAGTACCTGAAGGGGCCTACAAGTGAGCTGAAGAGGGACTGTTTCCAAGGATATGTAGTGACAGGACAAGGAGGAGTGGTTTTAAACTAAGAAAGGAGATTTAGATTAGATGTTAGGAAGAGATTCTTTACTGTAAGAGCATTGAGGCACTGAAACAGGCTTCCCAGAGAAGTTGTGGCTGGCCCATCCAAGGAAGTCTTCAAGGGAAGTTTGGAAGAGACCCTGAGCAATTTGATTTAGTGGGTGGCATCCCTACACATGTCAGAGAGGTTGGAACTAGATCATCTTTAAGGTCCCTCCCAACCAAAGCCATTCTATAATTCTATGATTGTTCAATTAGTAGCTCTTGTTGAACTGTATGAGGTTTCACAATATCCATTTCCACAAACTCTCAAGGTCCATCTGAATGGCAGCATCACCACTGGTGAATCACTCTTTCCAGTTCTGTATCATTGCAGCATTTCTGAGAGTGCATTCTGTCCCATCAGAGCATCATACATGACATGATATTGTTCATAACAAAATTCACTGGCTGGCAGTGTGTTCTCTTTATTGACACATCAGTAGGAAACAAACTCAAAAAAATAAAAGGTAATCTGCCACATGGTCTGACAAGCTTGTCATTTTGATGACTAAATGCATCTTATGTGGGAAATAATTTCTGTAGCTATTGGCTTTCCTAGAGGGAAAATAAAGCTGTCCACCTTATGTCTTTTAATCAGATGTTACTTAGTGAACTTTGCTAAGCAAGCTACTCAGAGTCTGGCATTCTCTTTCTAATTAAAAATGGTATCCCCCTGAGTTTAGTGGAAGTCTTGTTAAGATTAAATTTTCAACGGTTGTCTGTTTCTGTTGCTGACTGTATTTTAGAGAGTGTCAGAATGCTTACCATCTTGGTGCAACTATTTGTAGACAGATTTACAGGGAACAGCTGCAGGTAACAATCAATCATATTTGGTTCAGTGACAGAATTTAATTAGCTGACAACAAAGTGAAATAGGCTATAAAATAAATGAATTGTTATTCATGTACAAATACATTTCCTTTTCAGGTCTTTATATAACACATAAGAGACAAATGAAAGATCAGCACATAATGATGATCCATGACTGACTCCAAAATCAGAGGCAGAGGTATCAACCCTCCCCTCTCTCTGTTGCCAGGATTCATGCCTTGCAATTTGTAATATACAGTTTCTTTCACCACCAAAACTATTTTTGTTTCTTTACGCTCAGTGCTTTGTCTGACGTACATGCTTTTTCTATTGATTTTTAATGTAAGATGGGTCAATTGGTTGCAGATATATTCATCCTTGATGAATGCAAGGCTTGTCTCTGTATGAATGAAGAGTGGGGTCAGATATTCTCTTGCAGTTGGAATAGTGACTTAGGAAAGGCAATTAAAATAGTGAAATATCAATTTCCAGGCATTTAACTCGCTAGCTGAGTTTACACTCCATTTGGGCACTTTGGACCCTTTAAGCATTGGGAAAACTGACTCTCCCTAGGAAACAGCACTCTGAAGCAAAAATGACTATGATGGGAAAAATTTATATCCATTGTAGGAAAGGACAACCAAGCAGGTTTACTTTCACATTTTGCCCAGAAGACATCAAGTTGAATTAGATTGCTCTAGGGGTGGTGGCAGGGGACAATAGTAAGAATTTCTTGTTATATCCAACAGTGCAGTACTGAGTTGAATTTAGCTTTAGCAAATGGTCTTTTTGTTCTTCTTTCTCACATCTTATAACAATACTTTAATCCATTTTTGAGTAATAGAGTGTTTTGAAAGTGGACTTTCTGAATTACTCTTCACAAAGTTAATACACTCTGTAGAACAATATGAAATTAGATGTTGCAGCAGGCATCATATGTTTCAGCAAAAAAAGTTCAGACTCTCTGGCCCAATGAACCATTATGCTGTGACTCCCACCAAAGCTTGAAATGTATAAGAAAACATTAAGTAGTTCAACCATATCTCACTTTTAGTAATTTTTTTGTTAACCTACTGACTAAAGGTAGCATATTTCTGTCTAGAATTGCCTTAATGGAAATATGTGCACTGTGCCATTCTTCCCATGTGTAAAAACTCATTTCCCAGATGCATTAGTCTTCCTTTCTCACTTTTGTGATACAGTAAAAGGCACAATAGCTGATCATGCAGGGAAGGTCTAGATGTGGCCAGAGTGCATATGTTCTAGGAACAATCTTTTCCCCAGTACAAAAAGGGTGAATCAAAGATCCAATGTGGATCTTGGAAAATACGCAAAATTTTACCAGGTCAATATATGGACATACATTTTTGTGGAAGGAGAAGATGTGTGGGAAGACATATATATATATGCATACATATATATATATATGCATAGTATTAAAAATATACTGGTATTCTATACTTCCAATTTATGTGTCCTTAACTGTCCAAAATTTGTCATATTTCATTTCATGCAGTAGATAGACATGACACATGGCTCTTGTCTAACTCAACTCTCTCAGCATTTCAGAGGAAGAAAAAGGAGCATATTTTTCTTGCATTTATCCTATGCTATTCCTGAACAATATTTATGCAACTCAGTGGTCTCTGCAGCGTAGCATTAGAAGGAAGAGCCCCTAGGTTATTTAAAGACAGCAGGGAAGTGGACTGTTCAGAGGAGAAGGTTATGTAAAGGTGAGTTAAAAGTCACATTTTCACATTCCTTCTGACTTGCCCCCAGTGATCTGATCAGCTGCTAGCAGACACTATTCAAAGAGCACAGCATCTATGGAAAATGTGCTTTTGTGGAGAAGCATCATCAGCCTGCAGCTGCTTTTTCTTTCTGAAGAACATAATTTTAATATTTTTTTAATGAAATTAATTTTAACCTGAGATGTCTTGGAGAAACTCTTCTGTAACTACTCTCTTAGCTATTTGCAGTATGCTCAATGTGAAGTTTTCACACTTTTGTATTTTTAATCAATGCTAACAGTAATAAAATTGTTTGTAGGTTTATAACACATTTATTTAAAACTTCCTTTACTCTGAAGTAAAATGTGAAGTGGGGAATATAAATGCAATACCTTTTAGCGTGGATTTTGCCACTTTTAAGTTCAGCAGAAAAGGTTTAAAGAGTGGCTAAGGAAATTATTTATGAGATCAAGTTTTTTGGCCTAAAGAAAATTCCTGATTTTACTGGTGTTTTGCTATCAGTCTTCAAATAAGTCTGATTTTTTTTTGTGGATCTGAAGGGCAGAAATTTTACCCTGTCCTTACAAGACAGTGAAGAAAATGCAACTCAGGTATTCTCTCTTTGGCAGCTTGCTACTTGAGCAATGGGTCAGGATGATTCTAATATCAAAAGATTATTGAGAATTAACTGAATTTTATTGACCTGAATTATAAATATATTAGACATGCAGTTGCAAGATCAGTTACCCTGATTGAACATGCCAATCAGGTAACTGTAGCCTTAAGTGCCTATTTATATGCAAGAGCAGTTTATCCAATCTACACAGATAATTACAGATAAAATATATGTAAATGAAGTTCACAGTTGTGCCTGCAAAGACACATGAGTTTGTGTACTAACTCTGTTTGAACATAAGGATTTTGTCCCCAGACCCTCCTGTTTTACTTCATATTTCTTTTTAGCTGTGGAATTATGGAAGTAGATAAAATAATATGAGACAAACAATGCAGCTCTTCACTTATGCTAAAAATGTGGACTAATACTGAAAATAAGTAAGGTACTGAGGAATACTTAAAACAAGATGTAATAATAACTTAATGAACTTTGTTTGGAAATTAGATCACTGTATTTTTTTAACCATACTGCAGTTTTTTTCTGTACTCTTAAAACCACAGAGATATATGTGAGAAAAAATACTCCGGATAATAATGTAAGTATAACAACCATGAATTTAAGAATATAATTTACCTGTCATTGGAGCATAAGTATTTATGTGCATTAAGAATGTACTGTTTCTTAGGAGTTTTCAATAGCTGCATTAAATCTGATCCATTTCTGGGTTTAAATCTTCTTTGAAGAATGTGTGAATATAAAACTCCATATACAAAGTTAAAGTGTCAGATGAGGAAAAAGTAAATTAGTATATTGATATATTCTGAAAAACTGATATATACTGAGCACACCACTTTGGGTACAGCATCATGAGGTTCGGACTATTCTAATGGAAGCCATAATATTATGTATCAGCACTCAACAAAATGATACAGGTTCAAGACCAAAGATTAATGTTGTCATCTTTATGTGTCTCCAATTGAAGTACAATTTCTGAAACAAAAATTGTGACGTGGTATTTGACTATAGGTAGGGTTGTCTAGATACTGAACATGGTAATGTTACCAGGCTAATTCTAAGAAAATATAAAGGGAATCTGAATATATGGATTATATCATAGCTACATAATTTTTTTGCCTTCCTTACAGAGATGAAAAATGTTTCAGGAGACAAAGCTGGACCAATATCTGTCTCGGGAGCCAGCATACAGTATCACCAAGTCCAGAAGAAAGTGAAAATAACATATTTGTTCCTCTCTAGGAGAAAAGTGCATTTCTCTCTACTTGTATCCAGGAATGAGTAAAATATTGTGTCTAACTTTCTCTATCTAATTAGACTGATTTAATATATCCCTTCCTTTTAATTATGTGCTTTTCCTGGATTTTTAAACATATATGCAGCAAATTTCCTCTCTATTATTGGGATTAAATGTAGTGTTCAAACTTTACCAGCCAGGGAGAAAAGTACCTAGCTCCCACCTTAATGAATGGGGAAATTCTCTTTCACTTTAGTAACAGCTGGATCAAGCTTATGGACAAGTCTCTCTCTGTGCTCACTTTTCATTAAGAGTCCTTGGTGTTTCTGCCCTTGAAAATTATAGCATATTCTAATTTCATATGACTGAGCATGCTGGAGCTCCTGAATAGTTTGACAAAGTGTGACCAGAGAATGAAAAGGCCTGGCTACCACTGGGGAAGCCAGCAGCGAGCAGAGCCAGGGAATTATGTCTACACTGCTTGGAGGACGCTGCCATGCACAGGCAGAACTGATGGTGTCTGGCAGGGATGTGTAAGGGCAGTTACCCCTAACAGCTCTCAACCTGGCAGCCTCCAACTTCCAGAAGGTCCCTGGCATGGCAGCTTGGAAGATATAGAAGTCCAAGGTCAGGCACAGCTGTGAGATCTGACTGCCTGGTTAAGGAAGCCCAGCCCTCCTGAGGACCCTTCATCGCAGCCTGCTCACTGCCCAGGGCCAGGGCAAGCGTGACTGTGTCTGTCTCTGAGTGTGTTCTCCCAATGAATTCTGAACTTCACCCCTGCTTTAGTAGGTTAGTCTCACTGAAAATGAAGTGGAGAGTAACTTGTGTCTGTTTTTGCCTCGAGCGGTGATAGAGAGACAGAATAAATAAAGTTAGGCACCCAAGGTCTCTAAACCAAGGAGAGCAGTCTTTTTGGATTGCTAGAATAAATGGAAATGGGAAAACTGCTTACATGGATACTCAAAAAGAAGCCTAGCCAATGTTCCCTGAATTACTACCTACACAGATCTTTATCTTTTTTTTCCTCTTTATTGCCTTCTAACCTCAGCATCTATGATTATATATAATATGATTATTCCAAAATTCCAGTAGTCAGTCAATGTGAGTAAAGTAATAGCTTATCTCTCCTCCACCATAATTGAGTGGTGAGTTGGAAGTATCACTTTAATGGCAGCAGGGTTAGGAAGAAAACAATTATTCCATACATCATTGTTTTGCACATTGTAACTCAGCAGATTCCCTAGTAGCCTAGTTTAAAGAAACTGAAGAAATAAGTGGTTGAATTTGGGAATTAAACTGTAAGGCTGACATGATGTCTGTCTTGCAGTGTTCTGTTTAGATGAAGCAATTAGGTCATTATTGCTTAACAACTTTTATCTACAGGACAGAAAATTAATGACATTTTAGAACTATCCCTCAAATGGCTACAAAAAGCTTTTTTTTTTTAACAAAAGCTCCCAGTATTTAATGGTTTGCAGTCTTAATTCCATAGGAAATCTGGATAATGAGAGGCAGTTAGAAAATGAGGTGTTCTGTGAAAGAATTTAACAAAGTGTCTTAATTATTAAATGAAACCTCAAGTGCTGATATTTCACTAAGAAATGATTTTGTATCTTACACTATGCTGAGTTAATTATTTTCCAAATAATCACATTCTTTCATAAGTGTACATTTAATCAATTTCAGGGAAAAATATTTTTGAAAGTTATTCAGGATGAAGAAATCTGTTTGATTGACTTGAGAGTAATCGTGTAGCTCCCAAAGAAGCAAACTCAGAAATATGTATTGACATCTGGATACTTGAAAGTGAGAAGGACTTTGATGCCAGAGACTATATGACTTTTATGAGATTTCTGGTGCAGTCACAGAGTTCCACGGAGATTTTTTCTTTAAGTGGTCTTCAAGAACTGATGTTGTATATATTTGAAAAAAAAAATTTTCCTTTGCAATCATATATGGATGCTTATATCAATCAAACACATCAAAAGTCAACTTCCTGTAAGATTGTCTGTAATATTTAGAGGTAGTATTAGCAACAGCTGGTAAATTTAGACTTCTTAGGAAATGCTTGCCATTTATCTCGTATATCTGTGGCTGGACAATGGCAAGTGTAAAATTCATCATGTGGATGTTTTCTGATATGAGCTGAACTGCGATTCACCTAGGAAAAAGTTTGAGAACTTTGAGATAAATTTCAAAAGGTAATTATATTTGATTTTGCATTACATTTGAAGAAAAATCGGACAAAAAGACTCTTTTTTTTAAAAAATTAATTATCCACTTTTATTGATTAGAAGAAGAAAAGAAGGGATAGAAAATGCATGATTTTTAGCAACTAAATCTTGAAAAGGAGAATCACACTAAAAAAAAGCCCAAAAACCCACAGAAAAACTCTAAGAAAATGATGGCCTACACCAGACAGAGCAGGAGCAATTACCAATACTCTTTCTGTGTGCCTCATTTTAAACAATAATACAAATAGATTTATATAATGTTAAATAATAATAGATAGACACTACCAGAAGTATCAGACAGGGCAACTCAATCTTTTACGTGACAGTTTGGAGGATGCAGTTATGGATTAGGCATTTAATTATTTGGGATTCTAGGCATGAAGAGGGCTGTAATGCAGTGTTTAATCTGCATATGAAAGTATTCAGTAACTGCTAATGTCACATGAAGCAGGAATGACTTTTGTCCCAGGCTGAATGAGAAAAGCAAGGTATATGACTCCAGAGTACAGAGGAAATTAAAACAAGTTTTACTCATTATTAGCAATCAAACACTTACAAAATGCACTCTCTAAATAACAGGGTCATGGGTTATATTGCATGGTTGAGGCTGTTTGCTTACATTTCAGAACCATATGACTGATAAAAGGAAAACACACTAGACACAAATGAGGCAATGCTGTAAAACTGTCTGAGCTGTATTTTTGGGGCACTTAAAAAGGGGTCATAAGTCCAGTTTTCAAAGATGACTTTGACCTGCCTTCTCATAAAGAAATGACCTCAAGTTGCACCAGAGGAGGTTTGGATTGGATATGTCAAGCATTAGAACAGGCTGCTCAGGGCAGTGGTTGAGTCACC
Organism: Atrichornis clamosus; assembly: GCA_013400975.1. Taxonomy (NCBI): domain Eukaryota; kingdom Metazoa; phylum Chordata; class Aves; order Passeriformes; family Menuridae; genus Atrichornis; species Atrichornis clamosus. The sequence goes on from WBMZ01012771.1 coordinate 74,269, forward strand.
ACCCTTGGAGGTATTTAAGATACGTGTAGCTATGGCACTTAAGGATATGGTTTAATGATGAACTTCACAGTGCTAGGCTAATGTTTGGATTCAATGATCTTGAAGGTCTTTTCCAACCTAAATGATGCTATGGTTCTATATTTCTATATGACTCATTCTTGTAGCATTAAGCCTCTAAATATGAAATTATGGCACCTAAATAATATATCCGCAAAATAACATTGAAGTACCTATATGTTTTGGAGGATTTTGATTCAGGATCCCTTAATTTTATTATCCAAATCCTAAATGAAATCCTTAGGAAGCATAGTTTTTAAATGACTGCTAATTGGTACACACAGCCACGTGTGGCTTTTAAATGGTGATACTCAGCACAGAATCTAAAGCTTGCATTATCTATATATTAAGAACAGGGTTAAAAAAGAACAATATTGTTGGACCAGAAAGCCCATAGAGGTTTTGGTGTCTTTTTTCTTGGAGATATTCAAAAGTCATCTGAACACTGTCCTGGACAACCTGCTCAAGATGACGCTTCCCTACGAGGGGGCTGGAACAGATGGCCTCCAAAGGTGCCTTCCAACCCCAGTCATTCTGTGATTCTGAGGTTCTCTAAACAAAAAGTTGCAAAGAGACAGGAGTAGGAAACACTGATGGCAGGATATTTGAACACTACTGTCACGTGGAAGATATGTCTTTGTGTGCCCTTTGTTTGGATATCCAATTTCAAGACCACGTGATGTGTGAGTAACTAGCTTCTGCCAAGTGTGGTAGGTGTGCCATGGGGTAGAGTGCACTAGGAGAATTAGGGAAAAAAGCCTTAATTTTGTGTCAGTCAAGATCCTGTCTGTCAGTCAATGAAAAGTCTAGGCATCTGTGATGGACTGGCACCACTGATAGGACCTATTTGCTCTTTATCTATCTGCTGTATACAATTTTATATTAAACTTTGTTCAGTAAAATAATGAGCTGAACAGTAGAGAAGAAGGCTATGGGAGGCCGTTCCCTTGTGGATGAGGATGACACTACTTCTTTTGTGAGAGATTTAACTATGTTTACCCAGGAAAAACCTCTGGACTTGATATGGATCCAGCATCTCCTGATGCTGTCGTGTGACCAGGGGCATGAGGCATATCAGGGTGGGGGAGCTTTACTATGGCACCAGAAATCTAAATGAAATACTTTAGAAGTTATTCTGTGGTTGTGGTTTGACCCCAGTGACCAACTCTACCCCACACAGCTGCTCACTCACTCACACCCGGTAGGATGGGGGAGAAAATCAGAAGGGTAAAAGTGAAAAAACTCAAGGATTGAGACAAAGGCAGTGTAATATGTAAAACAATAGCTGTATGCAAAAGCAAGGCAAAACAAAGAATTCATTCACAACTATCTCCAGGAAAACAAGGCTCCATCTTGCATAATGGTGACTTGGGAAGACAAATTCTCTAACTTTGAACATCTCCATTTCTCCTTCGTCCCCAAACTGTGTCTCCTCCCAAATTCTAGTGCACCCCATCCTACTCGCTGGTGGGGTGATATGAGAAATAGAAAAGGCATGATGCTCTGTAAGCACTTTCAAGCCATAATTAAAACATTGGTGTGTTACAAACATGGTTTTCATCACATCTCCAAAACATAACCCCATTCTAGATACCATGAAGAAATTTAATTCTACTACAGTGAAAAGCAGTACATCTACACAAAGTTTTGCTATCTAAAAAGCCGCTGAAAGTTACTGGTTTGAGTAAAGTCCTGAAAGGTGCAGCGGACAAGGGAAGATGCAACATTTGGTTTCAAGGTTGTTTTTTTTAAATTTTTGTTTTACCTGAATTCTTTATCTGACTACCAGACATACGTTTCTTTCTGTATGTGTTTAAAACTCACCTCTTTCTAGTTCATATTTAATTAATCACCTCTGCTAAAAGATTTAAAATAATTTTTATTTTTAAAAATATATTTACCTCAAGAAAATTATGTAGTTAGTCATTGTTCAGAGCACTGAGTGTCCTATCAGATTGTGCAGAAGTACTCAGCCATAAGAATCGGAGGATCACCAACACTGCAAAGAGATTGCCTGAGTTAGACAAGGATTGAGATGTATGGGAATGGTACAGGATCACTTTTTATGCTTTTAGGTGTACATCTAGAACTCAAGGCAGATATAGACTTTAAGCATTAAATATAAGCACCTTAGGAAAAAATGAAAGAGACGAAAAGAAGCCTTTGCTTTTGAGATTGGGAATTGCTGCCTTTGGTTCAATTAATATTTTGCATATGTATTTGGTTTTGATTTTCCCCACAAAAATTATTGCAGCCTTCTTTTTTAAACAATCCTAGGTTGTTTTTTGTTGGGTTCCTTTGAGTGTTTTTTTGAGGGGACATATTACTTATTTTTCTAAGTCTAACTTAAAAGTAGGATGTAACCTTGGCATATTTTGGAATATTTATTTTAGTTGAAAGAGTATTATCATTAAAATAGTGACACTGTTTATTTGTTGTTGCGAAACATTGTAGTGCAACACCGCAGAGAAAGGACCAGGATAATGTTACTTTAGACCTTAGTACTTGCTCTAACAACTGACTTCTACTTTGAAAGAGAGTGGTGGCATATGATTGGTTTGCTGCAAATAAACCAGATTTTACCTGGGCTTGACATCACATTTAATTAATAACATTTTGCTGCATATTTTGGCTTATTATTTCTGTAAAAAAAAGTAGAGTTAGTAGAACATAAGAAAGGAACTCTTGACTTTTCTCTTTTCATCTTCATAGGAGTGTAGTAGCTTAGGTGAAAATACTATAAATAATTAAAGAAAGATCTTCTAAATTCCAGAAACAATTTTAAAAGCAAACAATGAAAATAAACCCTTAGGGGAAATTTTATTGTTTGGAAATCTTTGAAAAAAAATTTAAAATACTATATTTAAATTTCTGACAGTTTAAGATGTTCATAAGTTCTCCATAAACAGCTACATATATTTCTTCATATACAATTTCAGTTATTCATATACATATTTCTTCTTTTGTATAAGAGATAATATCTCTCTTTAATGTACTTTTTTATATATTGGGTTCACTAATCACCTAATCTGTGTGTCTTGACTTATTTTTCTTGCTTGTTTTTCTTGTTTTTCTAAACAATGGACAAAGATACACCCTCTATCTTCATCTAACCTGAATGCATTTGGCTGTGTGTGATTGTTTCATGCATGTATCAGTCTTCTGACTTACCTTAAAAACTAGACAAGCTATGATTTTCCTTCACCCAAAAGGTCAGAAATAAAAGCAAGCAAACCCTGAAAAATATCTAGATGCCACTTGCTTCCCTGTTCCTTTTCAGTATTGAAATATATTTGGTTTCAAGTCACTGGGCAAGGTAAGAGTATCCGAGTACTGAGCAAGTAAAATATTGAAAATATTTTTTGGTAGTAATGTGCATTGTTTAGTCAGTATCGCTCTTCTTCCCTTCTGAAAAGCCTTAGGGCAAGATCATGTCTCTCTCCTGCTCCCTGGCTATCTCTACAAATTACTTGGCAGCTTGTGATCACCTAACTGTGCAGTAATATTGTACCATCGTAGGTCTCTGTCAGATACATGTTCAAGGTATTGTTCTCAACTGGAAAAGCTTTAGGCAGTCACCATATGATAGTACGGCATGCATTTCAACATTTCCATTTAATGTTTGAGCTATTGCTTCAGCTGTTTCTGTACGTTTTGTTCTCACAAGTTTCCTGTTGCAGGTATTCTGACATGCTTCTTATGGTAATCGAACACATATGTCTTTAGCATACAAAATACATTGTATAAAGCTGTTGGATACATCTTAGGAAAAATAAGCTGTTGGATACATCTTAAGAAAAAAAAAGTTTGAAATAATTTTTGTGTAAGCAGTTCCTCTTTTAAAGTTGATGGCAATGTTTTTTAAAGCAGATAAATTAAAAAAAATAAGCTGTTGTTGAAGAATACTGCAGAAGACTGTTAGCCTCATATTGTCATGTAGACAAAGAGTTGGTCTTACTCCTTTACAGAGATGATATACACAAAACAAATATTCAGCTAAATCCTCCCACTCTACAGGAAATAGTAAGTTATCTGAAAAAGTAAACCGGGATTTTGCATTTTATTTTAATTTAATTTCTTTGTTTTTAATTCTTTCATATACTTTTCTTTAAAAGTAAGTATTTGGAAAGGGTAGGGAAGAAAGTGTACAAGGATGGAGATAAAAAAAAAGGCAGAAATTAAAATTGCCAGGAGAGATCAATGTGCTCAGGAAATGGACTTACACTGTTTTCATGCTTTTCAGTACAATATGAATTAATGTATCAGCCTTTATTCTACTGTTTATATATGCCAAATTAAGTTGCTAATTTTCTGCATGTTAACTGAAAGGAAGGATCAATTTTATACATCCAACAAAAAGTAAGAAGCACTATTTCCTGTTTTAAAATCTATAGTGCATATTTCATTATTAGAAGGAAAACAGTGAAGCAGAACATTAAAATGATCTTTTGGATAAAAGATGTTTTTTCATTTTTATGTATGGAATAATTTTTGATAGTTTACTTATTTTTAAGATATTTCTGCTATTTCCAAGTTACACATCCCATGCTTTACCTTTCTTCACTGAAATTAGAAAAAATTGCCCACAATTAATCCAGTTTATGACATACAAGAAAAAAAAGATATGCATTTTAGGTATTATTTACATACTTATTTTTTATTTAGTTAATTGCCTAAATTCCAGCATTAAGTATGGATGGAGATCAAAGGTTTAATGTTGAGCTAAGAAAAAGAGATTCATTTGACTGGGTTCTCATTTTAATGAATATCTTCAAAAGACTCTCTGTGGCAGTAGCAAAGCTGAAATAAGTCATGGACAAAACCAATTAGCTAAAATAATCTAATTAGCTAAAATAATGTCAGATCTTGTCTTGGTTATGTTACCAAAAGAGAAATTCAAACACATACCCTATTGAGCACCTCTGGAGCAAGCAGAGATTTTATTTCAAGTTAATTGCAGATTTTCAAGTTGGAGTATGCTATAATGAATTTCTGAGAAGACAGTACAGCATCCATTCTTAAAGCATTTAATGCGTTTTCATACAATTATATGTAGAGTTTTGAAATCTGACATATTAAAATTGCTGTGGTGTTTTTCCAGTGATTTTCCCTTAAAATATTATCAGAAAACATCTGTAATGAGATATTTAATTTGAGCGATGTTGATTTATTGTCATGAGCAACATATGAACTGCATCATTTTAACACTGTACAGTGCCATACACTTTTGAACTTTTGTTCCTGCAAAGACAAATTCTGCATTCTTGAGTACCTCCTTTCCTTTCTCTCATATGCTGAATTATAGATATATGGGTAAAAGATTTTTGGAATTTGAAAGACAGAGAATTTCTTGTTGTCAGCTTACGTTCTCTGAAAATATTCAAGTCAATAGCCTTTACAGAAAAGAGGCCTATGACTTCTAATAAATGTTGTGTGTTTGTTACAGACACTTCTGACTTCAGTTCCTGCAGTTTGTGATTCAGTGAGTGCAAGAACACTCTGTAAATGCTAAGATCAGCCTCTATCAGAGTCATTGGTCATATTAGATCTAGTGTCAATACTTACATTTAAATCCTAATCAGTTCTGTTCAGTGGATCAAAAGGACTTAAAGAGCAAAGTTGCCTGTCTCAAACAGTCAAGGCCACAGAAAGAACTTGCCATAAGATAGGCCACTGCAGCAGGAGCTTGAGATAAGCACAGAAGGGAGGAATTTGTCATAATACGTATTAACCTTCCTAGTTCTGCCTTGTAAGGCTTTAGATTTATGATGATTTGGCTAAATTTTTCAGAGATATTAACAGGTGAATTTAATAGTCTTAACAAAACAAAAGAAAATATTACATGGGAAAAATTTGAGTACCCCTTCCTAGACCAGAAAGAAGGACAACGATGGACCACAAATGGAACATGGATAGAATGCAAGGAAGCATTTTACCAGCTCCCGTACAACTGTACCTGGAACCATTTATGGAACCATGTTGTTGATCTTTAGATATTACATTGGAAAGTGCAGTTTCTAGTCCCTGTGTGATGGTACCATGATGAGATTCTCCTGTTGAGAGTGGGTTTTCCAAAGTAGATTGGAGACTTGTATTCCCATTTGAACATGTCTGATGTATTAATGGGTTTCCTAACGTGTGTCCTAAGGGCTTTTAACTTTACCTGTATTTGTAAGTTCATTAATATTAAGGGATGTGATTTTAGCTATTCAGATCCTGGTCATCCCATCAATTGTTCCCATCTAATCACTGTGGTTATTTTCTTGATGTTTACTGTTTTAATTTTCATTTTGGTAATTGCATTTTATTGGACAATTAGTCGCATTATCTCTTGTTTTTCTTCTTTTTTTCTGTCTTTTCTCCTACTATCCACTACACATGCAACAACCATGGTGGACAAACCATAAACTGACAAAAATCCCCGGAAGACAGTGTTCGTGTCACAGAATGGTGTAAGAACTTAAAGAGCACAGTTGCCTGTCTCAAACAATGTCAGGACTGCAGAAAGAATTTGCCAGAAGATAAGACACCACAGCAACATCTTCAGATAAGACCAGAAGGAAGGAATTTTCAACTGGAAGGTGGCAACTCCAGGCCTGGAGTTAAGATCTGGTTAGCACATTCTGGTTAATGTATCCAGACAAAATTTCCCACTGTGGGGAGCTGTGGGAGAGGAAGCAACTGCTCATACGCTTGTGGGACTCCCACGTTACGGGACAGATGGCATCTGTGACTACCAACGGCCACCAAAGTGCCCCACACTCATTTCTGGGGCCTTCTGCCAGAGGACTGTGCATGATCCACTTGTTAAAGCTCCCCCCACTCTGCCCCGAGGGGAGGCACCAGGGTGTTCTCACCTGAACCTGAATGTTTATTAACCCATTGAACTCTTTGTTTTGTGGGCTTCCCCCACACCCAACAGATCTAGACTGCAGCCCATGGACATCTAAATTGCTCATCACTGGATCCATGGATATATCCATGAAATCTTTCCTCTCCAATGTCTACTATTATCCTTTCTTTATCTTTCTTTTCCTTATTTATTTCCTTAAATGATGTTTTCATGCTTCAATATTGTCATATTATTATAGATAATAACTAAGATGACTATTTATCTCCTTTCCATTGCAACCAAACTGTTCTAAAATACACACACACACACACACACGCTCACTTAGTGAGTCATTAAGGTCATTAAGGTCATTAAATATTTTTTCACTCTAATCCTTCCCAAGGGATATATTAACAAGAAACTCAGTTACCCCAGCTCAGAGGCAGGTTGTGACATGGACATATACCAGTTTTCAACTGAAATCAGCAAATGTGGACTCAGCTCCAGGTAGAATGAAATCCTAGGGATGGAATTGAATCCAAAGCAGTGATATTCATAATAAACACTCTGATCAAGTACTGGATGAAAGGAAGTCACCACGACCATCTTCTCTGAAAGACACTTTTCCTGTTCATCAAGGACATAAAGTTATGTAAAAAATTGATTCCTGGAAGTGAGAAAAGCATAGGAACATCTGATATACAATGGAATATTATCAGCAGAAAATGTGATGTTAGGACCACACAAGATGGAGTAGTGAGTACGCCACTGTATGCCTAATTGATTGAATTTTGCAGCTATCATTCTTTTTTGAGACATCTAAAATACCCAGTCGCCTTCTGGTGAAATAATTCAGACCTCAGGCCACAGACTGTGACTGAAATAAAGGTAATGATATCCAGCTCTGGAGTGGAGGTTTTGAGGTAGTTTCTTATCCATATTTGTTGGAGCAGAATGTAAACCTCCAAGACATATGATGTTATTGACAGAGATAATCCACGATGAAATTGCTCTATTTTGCAACAATTTAAAAATAGAGATGAAGGGAAAAAATATTGGGCAGCCTCATTTCAGAACTTTCTTGAACTATAGACTTGAATAATTATCTAATATCAAACATATAGAACACAGAATGATATTAGGAGCCATTTCTTTATGGCGGGTTGTCGTGGTTTTGGAATGGTGTTCTCCAGTTTGGTGCTCCCACTAAAACCATGAGCCACTCCCCCTTCCCCCTCCCACTGGAGGGATAAAAGTCAAAGATCACAAGTTGAGATAAGAACAGTTTACTGGAAACAGCAATGAGCGAAGAAAATGAACAGTAACAGCAATAATATTAATAACAAAAGTCATAAAGAAAGAAATAATTTACACAGAAAAATAAACTCAACAATGGACAATACCATATGGCTCCCTCCACCAAGTTTTCTCAATTGGTTGGACCCCTTTCTCCCCAGAAGACAGTCCCTTTCTTCCCACCCCTGGCAATGATGTGAGGTGGTATGGAATAACCTCTGAGTCCTGGTCATACCCCCTCCCTGCTACTGCAAAAATAAACCTTGTCCTGGCAGGAACCAGGACATTAAGTTTTAAGAATGGTCTTCCTGGAAAAACTAAATTACTAGATTTTATTATTAGTTAATCCCTATTAAAGTATCATAGTTTTATTGAAAAGTAATATTAGATGCTGGTTTTAAAATTCTGTGTAGATATGAAAGCTGCATTACCATATAGAAAATTATCAACATGCTCTCTGAAAAGTGTTTTCCCTTTAATATTTATTCCTGTAGTAAACATTTATTCCATATTCTGAAAGAAAAACCTTTGTTATTCCAACATTTTTTAAAGTATAAAGACTGAACATTGACATCATCAGACTCTTAGTGCTTCCGAATCTGCTTATTTTCAAGTCAAAGCTACATCTATTTGTCCTGCCAAATGGATTGATAAATCTATTTCTACTAACTGTAAAGATTATTTCACAGGGCAACATTTTGCAGCTGCTGTCTTGATACCCACTTTATATCTCTACAGCCCATCAGTACCTCATATTACTATGCTACTATTTTTTTTTCTGTAATAATTCAAAATGACATAATGGAAAATGTAATTATGGGCATGAGAGTTATTTTATTCTACTTTTTCTTGTACAGACACCTTCCCCTGTGTGCACAACTGTAGTAATTAGTTCTGGTTTGTTTTCTTCCTCATCTGGGAGTTGGCAGGAATTTGGCCATAACTAATAAGTGCATGATTAGTTTAGAACCTTTTAAACCATACACTCCTTTCTACTGACAATCCTAATAATATTTCTAGAGGATCCACTGGGATTCTGAGTGCTATAATCATGTTAATATGATCACAAATTACATTCTAGTAATCCGGTATTTATTAAAGAGGATTCCCATTAGAAGAATAAATGCAGCTAGTCTCATACTTGGCAGATTTCAAGAAAAAGTAAGTTGCTTGAAGTCTCCAACTCCTTGCAGTGGCTCAGAAGTATTTTCATACATATGTGAGATTTATTCAATAAAGCCAGCACAAACTGAATTCAAATGCCATTCCTATTTCCATGATCATATATAACACTTATTGGTGAAGATTTAGTTATTTGGGGGAATAATTAAATAAAGACTTGATGAATCATTCTTAGATCTCTTTCAAGTCAGAATGAAATATTTCATGTATTGTTGCTGCCATATATCAGCATTAAGAATATGTAGCTTAGATGAGGAACCTCCACGCTCTTAAATGCAGAAATATACAATGAACTAATGTCCTGGCACTGGAAGGAATGTAGAATGCAGAAATTAATACTGGTCACTTTACAGACCGGACATAAAGAAAAGAGAAACTGACTTACACAGTGTCAAGCAATGAGATTAGAGCACGAATAGAAGCCCACTTAACCACAAAATAATTTAATCAGTGTTTTCTGAGAACAAAACCAATTTTAACATAAGGTATATTGTTAGATACTCCTATAGTACAAATATAATAATACTGCTTAGGTATTATTATTAGCTTGAGTACTAGTAACTTGCATTATATGGGTCATATCAACAGGGAAATTGATGGTTTTGATTAACCAATAAATAAACAAAAATATTTTGAATAAATTTTGAAAAAAAATCTGGGTTGTATTTTTTTTAAAAAATGACGTGCAGTGAGGACAACCATGTGATTTGGCCTGGTTGAGATGGATTTATGAAAGGCAGCTGAAGGGTCTAGAGCACAGGTCTTATTACAGGCATCTGAGGGAATTGGATTTGTTTAGCCTGGAGTAAAGGATGCTCAAGGTAGACATGGCTCTCTAAAACTACCTGAGGAGGTTATAATCAGTGGGATGCCAGTCTCTTATCCCAAGTAACAAGTCATAGGACAAGAGGAAATGGCCTCAAGTTGCACCAGGGCAGATTTAGATGGATATTAGGGAACATTTCTTCACCAAAATTGTTATCAAGAATTGAAACAGGCTGCCCAAGGAAGTGATTGAGTCACCATTCCTGGAGGCATTTAAAAGACATATAGATGTGACACTTAGGGACATCGTTCAATGGTGGACTAGGTAGTGTTAACTTTACAGTTAGTTTTAGAGGTCTTATCCAAACTATATGAAAATGATTCTCAATGAAAATGAAATGAGGACTTTGTCAAGTAAAAAACTGAATAACTTGTGAAAGTATTAGCAATGTTTTACAGAAAACATTTTCAGTCTAAATGTAGAAATATCTTGAAATTATCTTGATTAGATGTGCAAAGCAATACTGATTTCCTTTTGTATTATCACAGTGCATTGCTACTACACTATACACTACACTTAATGAGCTATTTGATCAGTCTTATTGAAAAGGCTAATCTCATCATAATTGGTCTTTCATGTTACTATGTCTTTTTTGGCACATGATCTAAGAAAGCTTGACTTCAATTGTAGAATATATTGCTTTTTTGTTCTAGAAATCCTTTCAACCCTTTCTTCTTTTCTTTTTTTATTCCTCCAGCCCTGTGGAAGAGCAAATAATCAAGAATATGACAGCCAAGGGGGTCATGTTCCACGAGCTAGGATGACTTGGCAACTAGTGAAAAGGGGACATGTGTCCTCCAGAGTTCAAGCACAGCCAAGACATTCCTGAGTCCTGCCCTGGCAGATGCTTTTACCGTGGGAGAGCACTGTGCCTTTAGATAATAGGGTACTGGGGAATCATTCTGATTAAAATGAAATTACCTTTTCCTTCTCTTTCCTCATAATTGATCCAATTACTGGGTTTAGAGCGTTGAAAAGAACTCTGAATATTTAAGGCAGACATAGACTAATTCTCAGGAAAACGTGCTTATCTGGAAAGAACTTTTATTGCCTCATCAGTTCAGAATGTCAGTATCAGCTTTTCTTCAACTATTGCACCACAAAGGGAAAGGAAATCATATAATTATTCCTCCTTAAACAAAGTTTAAAGGACTGTTGAAATTCATCACCTTATTACCATATCTTCTGTGACAATGAAAGAATACTGACATGAGAGATATGAAAGGAATGTTTCTTTTTCCTTTCCTTAGGAAGGATGAGCTAGGTCAGTGCCACAAAACAGCAGAATACTTGTCCCAGCAATTTTTATTTTCCCAGTAATGATTTTTTTCCCAGTAGTTACAGAACTCCTCAAACACTCCTATAAGAAGACTTCTCCTAATCATTTCCAAGAAGAAATTTCCAGAAGAGGAAGGGGAATTATGCTAATGCACAGAACAATAAACAGGATGATACAGTTCCTGTCCTCCACTCCCTGTCATGTTTATTTACCCACAAAATATTCCTGCTGCCTCAAATTAGGGGAAAAAAATCACTTTTTAATTTTTGTAACTTTGAGCACCAGGAGAATTAGACTTGATGCTAAGCAGTGACCTGGTGAGATTTCCCTGCTAGTTATTTTTCAGTTACTTGTGAAATTACATCTTAGATTAAAGAATATAATTTACTGTTTCAGCACTAGGCTGTGTCTAACTGATATAATTAAGTCACATTTATCCAGTTAGACTATGATTTGCCTTTAGGCTTTGCCATTTCTCTGAGACTGGATTTTCTCCTATCTATTAGAGCCATTGCAGTTTAGCTGCAGGTCTGGTTTCCATTCTTCAGTGATATTTCTTGATTTCACAGATCTATTTGATTCATATAAACTGAAGATTTTGCTGAGTCATCTACAAGGCTGTTTCATTCACATTTCCTCCAGAATCTCTCATAAACCGATGAGTGTTAAATTGCTCAGTATTAATATTTTCTGTCCATTATACATAAAGACCTCAGGAAATTAGAAACTGAAAACCGATGAGCAAAACCAAGGCTTCTAAATTTTTTTTTCTTAATAGACATTAGATTTTTTAGAGAAAAGTTATTGAACAGCCCTGTTTGTTTTAAGTAATCACAATAATGGTGCTGGAAAACATCAATCATAAATATTCATTTCGTACCATTTCCCCAGAAGGTACTTTTACTTCACTTCCTGTTTTCCAGTCTTCACTGGTGCCTATAAAATTACTCAGGGTATAGGTACCGACTGCACCAGAAATTTTAAATAGCATTGCTATCATTACCTTGCTCAAAACTAGAAATTTGTGGAAGGAGAAAATATCAATGAAACTGTTTTTTTCATGCAATACAGATTATTCTAAAATGCCCCAAACATGTGAAGAACAGTTAATTAATTTCCCTGTTCATTACTGTGAACTCTTTTCAGAGCATTTAGCCTTCAAACTCTTTTCAGAAACTTTTGACCTGAATGTTTTCTCCTTGCCTGGTTCTTCTTCCCCATTGTTTTATACACTGTTAGAAAACAATGTGCAATAAAACAATTATAAATGTATTTGTCTTGAACATAGACTAATAACTGCTTTTAGACAGAAGAAAACCCCTCATGTCCACTTCATAAAATATTTTGGTCTCTTCATTGTAAATGAAAATAGAAAACCTCCATTCTGAAAACCCTAGACACACCCAAAATTTCTCCATAAGCAAAGAAACAAATAGAAAACAACCACAACCCATTGACAAAATCCTTTCAGGAACAATTATTTCAGCTGAAATCAGAATTAAAAGCTACATTGAAGTGCTATTTGCACTTTTATGTCAATACATTAGATACAAAAGGATGTTATAAAAAAATCTAATTCGGAATATCTGATTCTGAAATAAATATTTTTCTTATAATAAAATAATATGAAAAATCTAATTCGGAATATCTGATTCTGAAATAAATATTTTTCTTATAATAAAATAATATGAAAAATCTAATTCGGAATATCTGATTCTGAAATAAATATTTTTCTTATAATAAAATAATATGTTTCACACCCAAAAACTTCACATGCTCATTTTGCCCCAATAAATGTTAAGTTTTTCAGTCCAGCTATATAGACAAGAAATATGTACCAAACATTCTGCAGAGCTGTAGCAACCATGAGCTTTCTGATCCATCTTTATACAGTTGTACATTAAAGAAACATTTAAAAAAAATAACGAAACCAAAAATCTGAAACCCTGAATATTAAATGTTAGGATCTTTTTCTTTCACAGTTAATGATTTGTGGTCTGCATACATAATTTGTGGTTTCTGAGGTTTTCAGTGTATATAGTGAAGCACTTATTTCTGAAGTGGCTACATAGCAGAGGCAGACAGAATGCACAAAGCTACTCTCCCTGTAGCTGCTGGTTAACTTCAGCTTCCTTTGTTTACAGTGTTTTGCAGAGCAGTGTGTTCTTCTAATGAATGGTAGTGCCAGCAAAAATCAGCAAAATGGGTTCTAGCATTTTGTCAAGGTATGTCAAAGATGGTCTGTAAGATCTCTCCCCTGTATTTTAAATATGGGATACTTTAATGTGAACTGCATATTTTGATAGATGATGCAGTATGTTTATGGCAATGACAAATTTGTATCTGTTCTGAGAAGCTGTGATAATGCTGCGCACTAGACTAAGGTAAAAAATTTGCATTTCACACATCTCATCTGATTGATATTCAAGTCTGCATGAAGCAATGAAGACACCACTAAGTCTTGTATCCTAAGGTTTCAAAATTACTATAATCACATCTGGTTTTTAGAAAGATAGACAACTTTTAGAGAAGACAATAATTCAGTCTTCAGATTTGACACTTTATTTGAAAAGAAAATACACAAAAGCAGACTTCAATATTTCTGTTCGATCTAATTAAATTTGATGAAAGACACATAACTAAACTCTCAGTCAGATCTTCCTGTCAGATACCAAGGTGTCTTTTTTTTTTTTTCCCCATGGAATAAAATCATAATCTCAAAATACAACAGTTTTTCTGGGTAATTTGACCCATCACTGTGCAATGTCTGAAATTTTGCATGTCTAATCCATGCCACATTTCAGAACTAAACTTTGATAATGGAGTGACAAAAATTCGTGTACTGAGAACCACAGAGCTGGACTCGGTACTCCATGTGGAGTATCATAACAGCTGAGCAGAGGGGCAAAATTACCTCCCTCGACCTGCTGTCCATGCTTGTTTTGATGCAGCCCAAGACGGGGTTTGCTTTCTGGCCTTCAAGATGACACTGGTGGCTCATGTCAGCATCCACATTCTATACTTCATTGGGCCAATTATCCCTGAAGATTATATATTCTATCGGGACAGATCACTGGCCATCGGGATATCCCTAATTAGTTCTGTGTTGTTGAGCAACAGGTTCAATAATGTTTCTCCTCTGGTTGGGCTGGATTAAGAAATTATTCTCTATGCTCTTGAAGTGTCTTCTAGATGGTTTACAACTTGCAGTGTTGCTTTTCCTGCAAATGTGAAGGTACTTGAAGCCCCTCAGCAGGATCAAAGCCTGAGGGAGTGATGCTTCCCATAGTTGAAGTAAGAATACTGCATCTACAGGCTCCTCTTGGACATGCAGACTGTAGTAGACCCCAGCTACAAGGTTTCCTTTGTTGTCTTGGCTCCCAGTTTTTGCCCCTAAGCTCTCAACCAACATCTCACTGATGTTTTTCAGAGACAGTGGAGTTAATCCATAGTTTTACATATAAGGCAACCCTCACTTTTCCTTCATCTGTCCTTTCAGAACTGTTTACAGCCATTAATTGCAGCACTTTAGTCATGTAATTCTTCCTTCCACATTTCAGTGATGGCGATTATTTTGCAGCTTTCTAGTTGCACAATGGTTTCCAGATTCTCCTGCTTGTGTGCACAGGTGTAGGGGCACATAAGCTGTGTCATCAACTCTGTCACATATTTAGAGGAACACACCCTAATTCCTCTGAGGCATTTCACTGATTTGGTTTCCCCGTTGGATCCTAACACATCAGCAGTCCTTGGCTCTGCTCCCTTATTCTAATATCCACCGAATTCCCCTGATAAATTTAGTTTAAAGCCCTCCATTTGAGTCTGGCTAGCCATTGGTGAAGACCCTCTTGCCCCACTTGGTCAGGTGAATTCCACCTGCTCTCAAGCACAGATCCATGATCATAGAAGCTAAAAACTTGAGTATGAGACCCATTATGCAGCTAGGCATTCTGCTGTTCATTACATCTCCTCCTTCCTAAATCTCTTCCTCTCACTGGGAAGATAGAGGAGAACATTGCCAATGTCCTAGATCCTTTTAACATTGCTTCAAGGGATATATCGTTCTCTTTTAATGGTTCTAAGTTACCTCATCACAGTATCATTGGACCCTACACAGAATAGTAGGAATGGGGTTCACCAGCCTCAGCAACCTATCAATGGCATTGTGAAGTTGAGTTCCTAGCAGGCAGAAAAGACCTCAAGAGAAATTGTCTGTGTGGCAGGTGGGTGCTTCAGTGCCTCTCAATAAGGAATCTCTGGTTACTAATATTTTATGAGCTTTTCTGGTGGCACTGGTTCTAATGCAGGTTGAAAGATGGATCAACTTTGCATGGCTTTCCCAGATCCTGCCTGTTCCTCATGTGCTTAGCTATGAATATCCACATTCCATTTCAGTGACTTTTTTCACCAATGGATCAGTATTGTGAAATCTTTCTGTAAGTTCTTATAGCCAGCTTTAGATCTGAAAATAAAATTTTCACTCGTGTGTCTTCTAATTTCATTTCTTTTTCTAGGACTATGAGTTAGTTTCAAATGGAAATTACTGGTCTATAATCCTCCAGAAGACATCAGGAGATTTTATGAAGCCTCTTTTTTCTTGCCACATATTGTTCTTCTAATGTGGAAGCTAATTTAAAGAGTATTTTGTACATCATAGTTTGCAGTTCAGTGAGTTGGTGTTCCTGCAGCATTTTTTCAATGAATATATTCAAGTGGTGGCACATTACTATTATATGAATTAGTAGTTTTAAATACCTTCTATTGACTCTTCTGTCTGAGGATATTTCTCAGGTTTCGTCTCCTTTCTCTGCTGCAGAAACTCATTACATTTTCCAGTAATAAACACTGAAATTATCTTCCTACAGTATGGCTTTTCTTATTTATGCTACTTTTTCATCTTAGCTATATACTGGGTTAGTGCTAGCTTGTAGAAAGCTGTTTGCTTGTTATAAGTCAGAATATTTTATTATTAGTTTTAATGCCTTGAGCATTTGCTTCTCAAAATTTCTAAAAGGTTCTTTTCTATTCTACTCATTTTGATATGGTTTCTACTTTTGAAGGGTACCTTTTATCCGCTAATAGCCTCTTGTAGGCTTCTCTAATCATACTGAAGAATTAGTTCCTTCTTTATGTGGTCTTTTCAAAGGCCATTTTGAATAGCAATCTACATTTACCCTGAGCTTCTAATATTGCATCCTTCTGCAAGGATGCAATGAATAAGCATTTTATTCTTTCAGGTGAGCAGTTTAATTTCTTTCTAATGCACCTCTTCATTTTCAAAGCTCAAAAGTAGAATTTTTAACCTTTCCAGCTACAAAAAAGCTGGGTTTATGTACTTTTTTTTTTCCTAATGTGAGGTGGCTTTTATATTCTAACATCTTGAACTAGTACTTTTCAGGATTACATTAGATACTTTTTTCCTATGTGAGTTTTCCAAGTAATTACTCCAAGAAGCAATAAGTGATAGCTTTAAAATACTTAATCTTCATCATGTCCTGATGTGTAGTTTTTCTGACTTGTGTATTGCCAGTTTACAGTTATTACTTTATGTTTAGTGTTGGCAGATTGTCTGTTCTGTAATGCTTCATGGTCCTTCTCCTAATCATTTGCCCATGCCAGGTCCCTCCATACACTGGAATTAGGTCAGACATGTGCAGAGCAAAACAGTGGATTTACTATCCTGTTCCAAACTGCTGTTTTCAGACACAGAGCTGCTTGAAAAGGACCATCATACAGCACAGATCACATTATTTTCTACTCCTTATATTCCCTATTTCTTGCCTTTCTTTTCTCTGGTTCTTCCCTCTTTACTGCTCTCATCCCCTAACAAATAAGTTCATTCAAGTACTTTTTATTTTTTCCATTTGTTCCAGCTTTGCTACATAAGCACCCGAATTTGAAATTTCTGATACTGCTGAGTGGGTGACCATGGCAATGCATAGCAATAGGGTTGTGAAAAACAAAACCCACGCATACAGGGATATTGCTTCCCATCCAATTAGAATTAAATTTGAGAAATGATCAAGTAGACACTGAAGTTTGGCAGGAGGAATACAAAAGGCTCCTTGTGTAACAGACCTTAGTCACAGGTGTCATCAGACGGTTTTAATAGGTTTTAGTTGCAGCACTCTGTCTCGAGGACTGATGGAGTATTTTCCTTATTATTTTTAATCTTCCTTCCTGTTTTCTAATTCGGCTGATCACTCATCATCTCTAACATATTTCCTCTCAGAGAATTTTTAAAGAAGGTAAACATAACTTCTTGGATGTATTTTATCTGTGTATTTGTCTCAGTTTGGTTCTACATTTTCTTTTATTCCCATTATTCATTTAAACATTGATGTGCAAAGAGGTAAACACTTCACTTGTAAGTGAAGCCAAGAATTTACAATTAGTTTTTTAAAAACTTTTACTAGTGTAACCAATATACAACAGACAGTTATTACTGTTAACACAGTTACAATGATGCTAATACTCAATATATAAATTATTTATTCTAAATAAATTTCATTAACAATACTAAAGTTGCAAGTTCTTATACAAAAAACCCTCTAATATCGTCACCTTTTTCGTTGGTATTGTGCTCCGATCTTCCCACTGCTCCCCAGTATCTTAATGTCAACAGTTTCTGCAGGAAGGAGAGAATTGCAACAAATTGTCAGCATCCCAAATAAGATGTTTACAGAGGTAATTTCCTTCCCTTTTGGTAGTAGGAACAAGACACTAATAGTCAATTTTTTTCTCTTCCTCACCTTAGGATTTGCTTAGGATTATGTCTGTTGCTTGATTTGCATGTTTCACACCTTCTTTCTTAGCATCAGAATGATAAAATGGTTTGAGTTGGAGGGACCTTTAATTGTCATGTTGCCCAAACTTCCTGCAACAAGCACGGACATCAGCCAGATCAGCTGGCTCAAAGCCCCATTCAACCTGACCTTGAATGTTTCCCTGGATGGGGTATCCACCACCTCTCTGGGCAAGCTATTCACCACCCTCATCATAAAAAATGTCTTCCTTATATCTAGTCTGAATCTACTCTCTTAGTTTAAAAACAGCCTGTCCCCATCTTCCTTATAAGCTCCTTTTGAGTATTAAAAGACTGCAATAAGGTCAGTAACATTTTATAGCCTTGTCTACTCCACTCTGAAAAACCTCAGCTCTCTCAGCCTATCCTCACAGGAGAGGTGTTCCAGCCCTCTGATGGTTTTTGTAATCTTCTTCATTGAAACACTATATTATAGCTCACTTTTCTAACTTTGGCATATTTTGCATGTATTAGGTGGATGTTGGGTTTCATTTTTATTGCACCTGAAACTAGTTTTGTCTAACTAATTTGCATTACTGTCACTATATGGCTACTGATGACTTGATAGACTTCGGTTGTCCAGTGTCATCTTCAGCTAACAGTTTCCACTGTCACTACGTGCCTGCATTCCTTTAGCTGTGTCTTTATCCTAGAGTCCAGCACACAGGACAACTACTCATTATTACTGTTTACATCAAAAATGTCAACAGTGCTTTTTAAAATTTAAGAATATTATACCACAAGTTAAACATTACACCCCAAATATAAAAATATTATACCCCAAGTTAAGCAAAGCTAAAGAAATTTGAATACCAGATAAATGGTTATTACACAAATGCTGTTATAGATAAATACACTAAAAGACAGCTTTAACAAAGACAAGATATGTTCAGAGAAAATGCTTGTGATAGGCCCAGGCCTGATGAATGTGATGTTAGCTGAATACAAGGATTAGTGTGTTATTGTGAATATCACTACTTTATTTAATAACTACAGAGCTAAAAGGTCTTTGAAAAAGGAGAGCTCATGCTGTCTTTTAAATCTTTCTAGGAGAACTGAGTTTTGCTCTTGCCTGAACTACAGTGCAACCATAGAAAGAAAGACAAACCTTCTTGGTCATGATAACAGAAGAAATCACACTCTACATGGGATGGCCTTTTAGAATATTGTTACAAAGCAGTTACAGAGAAGTTCAGGGAAGAGCCCACTCTGGGGATAAATTGATTACAAATGATTCAGAGAATGTATGCTGACTTATCCTACTACATTACATACACTCCAGTCCATGATACAGTAGAGAAGATAATGAATAATTAAAGCATGTTAGTTAAGAATTCAAGTTGAAGCCTCTAATATAGCAAGAAGTAAACAACTGCAAAAAAAAACCTAAAGAAAATTATTATGAAGATTGAACAATCTTAATGACACACAGTTAATCTGTTCATCAGTTAGTTTTGAGCATAATGAGCAGGGGTGTTTAGGGCAGGGGCTGTTAGATTTCACATATGGTTTCTTAAACTTTTGAATGGCAGTTATTACTCCTGAAAATAGTGTATTAAAAATGCAAGACTCAGAAAATATCATATATTGCAATCAAAATACTTTAATATATCTACTACAATTACTTTCAGGTTTAAATTTGTCCTTTTCATGACTGCATAATACCATCGATTCACAGTCATATTGTGATCAACTAATACATTCACATATTTTTTCATACACTTTAGAACGTGAAATTTCAATTTATCTGAGAAATTCTTACTAGTCTTTAAAAGTGAGAGACATGCACCTAACACATTGATTCTACTTCCTTGGTCTCTTCAAATTCAGGCTATTTTTAAATACAATCTTTTTTGTTGATTTTTTTAAGGTATTGATTATTTCTCCTTTCTGTAATATCACTAATGGAAATATTAAACTAAACCGATCCCCCAAAATATTTGAGGAATACCATCTTCCTCTTTGTTCCATGTTTTGTAATCAGATATCATGAGAGGTATATAATGGATACCTGATAGTAGATTACACAGTCAGTTTGAATTTTCTTTGTCAGGTTACACATCTTTAACAGCATTTTAAATTCCTTTCTATTAATTCAAAATGTTTTTCTTTTCTGTGAATTACTGTGTGTCACTGTTCTTAGAGTATATTGGAATGCGGGTTAACTATACATTCAGTAGGGTACTTTCTAGGGTAGTTCTGCAAACTAAAATTATAATCAAGGGAGAAACAGCCTCTCATATCTAACTTCCTCTAATGTCACAAAAAGCTAAAAAAAAATGTGAACGTCATGTGGTTTGTAAATCTGTCTTCAAGCTTGTTGTACCATAAAACATGTTCCTGATATGTAAACACACTCAGTAAATAAATATCTGTCGTGTTTGCCATCTGTGCTAAACCCATCAATACCCCTCTCTAAGAAAACAAAATAATCTCCTCTCCAAAGTAATTTTACCAAGGGAGAATGTTCATTCCCCAAAACATTTATCTGAAAAGAAATAGACAACATTTCTATAGAGGATTTGCTTTGTTTTGTTTTTTGTGGTTGGAAGTTTGGTTTGTTTGGTTTTTTGTTTGTTTGGGGATTTTTTAGAACTCAATTATGCATTCAGCTCATGAAGTAGAATATTGCTGTCTTGTGAGTAGGAAATCTACTTTTTTTTACAGTATGACTTACTTTCATCCAGTCTGTCATTTGCTTTGTTAAATTCTGCACATCAAAGCATATTGTTTTCAGAGTTGTGGTATATAAAATGAGTTTCTTTGCTGTCACCAAAATGTCACCCAACATCTTTCCTTGGTGCTCTACATGGGCAGTGCTGTACCAGGTACTTGATCTGACATGAACACTGGGTAAAAATGGGTGTGACAGTGGAGAAATTGTTGAAAGGCTGATCTCAGAGCACTGAAAAAATGGGCATTTGGAGTAGGAAACCATGCCTCTAATGATCTGATGAACAACCATTTTATGTGCTAACAAGCTAGGTAGTAGGTAATGGAGAGGAAAGAACTCCTGACACAAAAATGGAGTTAAATATCTAGATTATGTCAGGTAATAAATGGACTGGAAACAGAACTCTATCAACGGAGTGCACAAAATGGCCCCCATAAAAGAAACTGTGAAATAATGAACTCTGAACACTTTGTTAGCTTTGTAGTGAAATCAAAACATAAGAGTATCTGTACCTATAAAATGCTACTGACCTATTTATAAAACAACTCTATATTTTTTGTACCAGATAGTTGCCTACGAAGTTCACTTCCCTGTAATAAACTTTCTTTTATTTCTTGAGTGTTTGTTTGGTGTGGGTTGTGTTCAGTTTTTTTTTACTCTTTTTTGAGGTTGGAGGTAGTAGTGGAGCGACATGATGAGAATATTGTCATAGAAGAGGGATTGAAGGGATGAGGGATAATTGTGCTTGGACAGCCTTCCCAAAAATATACAACCCTCCTTTGATATAGAAGCCATCTGTTCCCTAGTTATAGATCTTCAACAGAAGTCCAATCATTACTCCAGCAAAAGAACTATCCTTGCAGATGAGCCCATCCATCAGCTTTCTTAAGAAAGGTCATTTAAAATATTCATCCTTTTCCTCACCTAACTGCACTCAATGACCTACTACCATAGATCTTTGAAAACTGATCCATCAATCAGTGCCATCATTATCTCTCTTTTCTTTACTCCCTTCTTAAGTCTATTTCTCCATTGTTAGCACTATTCCAGAAGATGGGACACTGAACAGCTGAACAAGTCACTACTTAAGAGTGAAATATGGAAACAAACAAATAAACCCCAAAAAACTTCTCCAGAGTAGTGCAACCATTGCATCCAAATTAGAGCCAAGCCTCAGGAGTGCTAGACCAATGGGATAAAGAAAAACCTCTCATCAATTCAGAAATTTACTTATAGTTTAATTAGATCATTAATAGTCTATTAAAATTTATTGCTATTCACATTACAGTGATGTTAGTATTTTTAATCTGAAGTACTTGTAAATAGTCTCTCTCCAACAAAGGATGTCTCAGTCATCATTCACTCACCAGAACTCCCTTTGACAGATTACATAAAAAATTGCAGCAGTATATTTGTCACTGTCACTTATTACAAGAGAATGGACCTGCTATAAAGCAATTATGTTTAAATTACATGAGACTTGGTCAATAAAAGCAGTAACATCGAATGCAGTATTATGGGAACAAGCTTCTTATGTATACTAAGAAATCATGATATACATTCTTCTCAGCTTATAGTTAATACTTCATCCAAGGAAATGTCAAGTTGGTCTTGAATCTTTCAATATTCTCTTATGGTAGGACTGTGTCAGGACTCCTGCTCTGTGTCCAGTTTACTATTTCACCATCTGTTAAAATATGAAATTTACTTCAAACATTATGACAGCCACTACAAGTAGAAACACTTGTTAGACCAAGCACTGATCTGAATAGATTTGTTCAACAAGCCTGTTATTCGCTTCCAGTATCACGCTAACTCAGAGACTTACCCTAATTTAAAGTCCAAATTTCCCTCTGTGCTTATATGAGAAAACTCAAAAGTTCTTTCCTACCCCTAAAGGAGAGGAACAAATTCATAAATAATTATTTCTTTTAAGACTTTGTACAGCTGCAGGAGCAATATCCAAAAGAAGCCTGAAGCAACATAGCTGTTAAAAGCTGACCATAATCAGTCCTACTGATAGAATGTTACCATCTATTTATCTTCCAAAAAATTATTTGAGTAGGCTCTAGGCTAATCAAAACATTTAAATTGGTGGTCTCTTCCAGCTCCACAAAAATTAAGGCTGTAGAGGAAAAAAAAAAAGAGTGAACAGTGTTTTCTATAACCCAATATGCATATATTCAATTGAAAATATTTTTAAGTTCTGATTCCCAGAAAGTGTTTGAGGAAAAGTAGACCTCTTACAGCAGTCTCAAATTGCTGAGGGTAATCAATTCTGTATGACTGATATTCTCCTTAATTGAGAGTCAAGATGTGTCTCTGTGCCTCTTAATGCCAGGAGGTGTGGTGGTAGATGGTCAGGCACTGTGACCTTCCCAGAAGTGTCCCTCAAGGAGTCGCTCTAGCAGGAGAACCAGAGCCCCTTCACAAGCACGCAGACACACCCCTGCCAGGTGTTCACAGCCACTCACTCACAATCCGGACAGCTCAGCTCGTCACAGGAGGGAAGAGGCGGGAGGGGTTCTTTGTATGGAGTTCCGTGGGGTTTATTGAAGGTCCGCACTTGAAGAAGTCCAGAGGCAAAGAACCAAGAACAGGGGTGAGCACAGACTTTTATACTGGGGAACAAAGGGCGGGAAGAGCATCAGCAACCAATCACTGGGGGGTCCAGGGGTGGAGACAAGGTGGGGTGACATTGGGCTGACCAACAGGGAGAAGTGAGGGGAGGAGAAAGGGAGCCAGAAACAATGGGGCGCTGAGCAAGACAGAACTTTCCAGAAAGAGAATTAACATATCAGGGTGACATAATTGTGGGAGGAACCATTCAACAGTCTAGGGGGGAATATCAAACTTCAGAGCTGTCCCACCAGTGTACCTCACCTTCCTTGGGACCTCCCTGCTCCTCAGTGTCTCCAGTGGCATCTTCCACCACCTCCACAAAGATGCCTGAACTGACTAAATAATCCCCATTTCCCCAAGCCCTCATAGTCTTTGGGAACTTTTGTTTTGTTGTGGTTTGGTTTATCTTGGTTTTTTTCTCCTCTTAACATTACATTCTGACCAAGAAGAGAAAGTTCCTTTTTGTTCCTTCAGACAATATAAAAAATTGTCAATATGTATCTTTGCCTCTTTAAAAGTGCAGGACATAATATCCTACATTTGGACTTTCAGCATTTACAGACCTTTGTCTGATAATTTACATCTTCAGGCAAGTGCACAGCTTGTTTTATGGACTCTGTCAAGTTCAGTTTACTTCATAGCACTTTTGCCTGTCACAGATTTCTTGCAAACAGACTGCCTTAGGAATGTATATTCATGTCACATACGTTTAAATATCATAAGTGGTCTTTCTTTTGTATTACATTTCGCTGAGGGGAAGTCATAAGTGACCAAATATTTATCTCTTTTTTTTTTTTGCTCATTGTCAAATATACTTTGTTTGTAAATAAGAAAGATAAAATGTCTGCTTGCTACTTCTCTTAACAAAATATGTGACTATATATTGTGATGGCAAGCTGACAATCCCAATAAGTATTTATGTGCCACATTTATCACAGAAACAAAATTATTTTTTCCCTCACCAAGTATACTTAGAATAATTAAAAGTTCTCTTTCAGATCTTAAATGAAGAACAAAGTTGTCAAAGTCATTTATTTGTTATATATTCCTTCCATTCATCATAAAGCTTCCTCTTTCATATTTTGCAATAGTTATCTAAGAATAAAAACAGTGTTCAATGGCTGGCTTGTGATGCCATACTTAAAATTTGCAGTAAAATTTAGCACATTGTAAGCAGTACCTACTATTCAAAGTAGCAAAGCACTAATAGACAACCTTTGAAAAAGAAGTTACACAAGCAGGATTAGGCTGTTTGTAGTCAATATTATTTGCAACATTCCTTTAATTGCCATGGTCTGTATATTTTTACTGTAAAATTTCCAATCAATATGAGTGAAAGGAAACAAATAATAAAATTAATGTTTGCCTTTTTCATGTTTTTGTCTATTCGATTTACTTTATACTACTCTTATAATTACTGGTTTTGGTTTGTGTTAGAGTTTGATTTGGGTCTGTTGGTCTTTTTTAATTTTTTTTTTCTTTTACTTCATTTACTGTTTAAAGGAAATTAATTGAGCCCTCACTCTTTTCCTAACACTTTTGGCTACAGTTTGTGTCTTTCAATTTGCAAATTTATAATTTTAATCAGATTTAATTAGATTTTAAAGCAAGTTTGATAGGTGGCAGTAACCAGAATAATGGTGTCAAGAAGAAGCTCTCTGTCAAGAAAACAAAAACTATGGTTTGCTATTTGACTAGGGGCTTTATTTTGCATATATACAGATTTTAGGTATATTTTTTTTCTCACCTCTCTGGAATTATAGCTTCTGGGTGCACTCTATATGTTAAGAGACACGGCATCTGTGAAGGAGTTAAATATGACAAGGACTTAATAGAATCTGGGAACTAAGTTACTAAATAGTTATGTTAATAAATACTTAATAATATTATGTTAATAAATACAAAAAACAACATAAGTCAGCAATGTGTGCTCACAGCCCAGAAAGCCAGTCGTAACCTGGGCTGCAGCAAAAGACGCGTAGCCGGAAGGTCGACAGAGGTGATTCTGCCTCTGCTCTTGAGACCCCTCCTGGGGTATTGCATCCAGCACTGGTAACCCAACATTAAAAGGCCATGGAAATGTTGGAGCAAGTCCAGAGGAGAGCCACAGAGTTGGTAGAGTGACTAGAGCAGCTATGCTATGAAGACAAGCTCAGCGAGTTGGGGCTGTTCAGCCTGGCGTAGGGAAGGCTGCATAGAAACCTCATAGCAACTTTCAAGTACCTAAAGGGGACCTATGAGGAAGGCAGACAGGAACCCTTCATCAGGAACTGTAATGGTCAGACAAGGGGGAATGGCTTCAAACTGAGAGTATGTTTAGATTAGATATTAGGAATAAATACTGTGAAGGTGGTGACATGCTGAAATAGGTTGCCCACAGAAGCTGTGAATGCTCCAACCCTGGCAGTGTTCCAGGCCAGGCTGGATGGGGCTTTTAGCAACCTGGTCTAGTGGGAGGTGTCCACAACCATGGCAGGGGAAACTGGATCTGGATTATCTTTAAGGTCCCTTCCAACCCAAACCATTCTATGATTCTATGAAATATCTTCACTGTTTCCACTGATTTTGATTCAGTCCTGTCTGTAACTTTTGATTTTCTCCAATACAAATTCTTGTCAGCAGTTTCTGTTTGTTCAGATATTTGAGGGAATATTCTTTCTCTTTTTGTAGCAACATTTGCTCTTTATTTATTGATCATCTTTAGTATCTCAAGTAGAGGAAAACAGTAATGTGATTATCTAACTTCTATTACAGCCAGTTGCATACAGATTATCTGTGGCAATATTAATTTCAGGAAACTATCAGTGACTGGTGTAGTTGAACAAATGTAAATAAATTAAGTTTTTTTGATGTAGTGAGTTCTAAGCCCAGGAGTTTAGTTCTTATATTTTAAAGTTTCAGAGCAGTTGATTTAGATGTTTGTCAAATCCTTGGCAGATGCATCCTTAACTGACGCAATTCACTTAAGTGAACAAAGTTCTTGTATGGTGCATCCATAACAGAAAGGGAAACATTACACCAGGCTGATAGATTACTATAAAGATGTAAAATCTATTTTAATGCTGAAATAGATTTTAGGCCTAAATTCACATTACTAACTGCTTCTACTACAGCAACAAAACCCAACCCCTAGACTAAGGCTGCAAAGTTCTTGTGGTTCACCTACATTCACATTAGCAGATTGAGACTTACACGGTGTCTGGAGGTTCTAAGACATATCCAAGATTGCAGAGGACATTTCAATTCCAAGTTTCTGAGTTCCCATGTAGCATACAGCATACTCCAGTGGGGTATTTATTTTATATATATATATATATA